>CABHPP010147029.1:0-44999 GCA_902168425.1 Peromyscus attwateri
TAGTAGAAGTCATGTGATGTGGGGGCAAAGGAGAGAATAAAGGGAGGGAGGTCTAGAGGGGAAAGGGTTGGGGGGGTAGAGCAGAGGAGGGGTTAGGAAGGAGGGAAAACTAACACTAAAGGTGGCTGAAAATCCATATGAAAACTTACTATTTCGTAGCTGTGTGTGTGTGTGTGTGTGTGTGTGTGTGTGTGTGTGTGTACAAGTGTGTGTGTTCACATAGAAGAATTTAACTGGAGAAACTCTACAGAGGGCATGGTGTTCACACAGAAGACATAGGTTGCCAAACAAAAACTTTGGCGGTGCCAAGTATCAGACAGATCTCTCTCTTCATATTGCTGGGCACACGTATCTTCAAGCCCTCCCCTCGCCCAGATCATACAGGCTATTTCCATTGCCTTTTCTTTACTTTCAACCCATTTACCAAAACCCAAATGTCTGCCAGTGTTGCGGTGCCCATAGACAATGTACAAAATCAGTAATCGAACTTCTTATCTCTTGAAACCAGGGGGAATAATGATATTTTCAAAGGAAAACAGTGCGCCCAAATAAAAATGTGTAGTATAGGCAGTACAAACCATCTCTATTTGACACTCAGAATCTAATTTGGGAAAGAAGAAAAGAGAAAAAAGAAGGCAGGGAGGGAGGGAGAGAGGGGGGAATGTAGGGATACAGGGAGAAAGGGAAGGAGCTGTCGTCCATGTACTGAAAAGTTCACCTACATGAGACTTTAACTTCTGTTATTAGCACGATCACCAAGGCACCTGTTCCTTTGATAGCTGACTCAAGTCATAACAGATGCATCAAATTCATAATTGCTTTCCTCATTAGAAACAGAAAAGAGGTATTCCAAAGAGGCCACATAATGTTTCTTTGGGGTACAAATTAAAAGGTGCTTAAAGTTCTCCATTTCCACTCAACAATTTAGCTACGATTATTGTCCTACGTGCTGATGGATGGGTCCAGAAAAGGACATCCTACAGGTCTCATGTCATCAGCTGACCCAGGAAGGCTCAGCAAAAGGGGATTTCTAGTCTGTCAATTATACAAGCCTTTGTGTTTCCTCTTGTTCCCGCTAACCCCAGATAAACAGCAACAAAAGTGTATCTTAATGAATTCAACTTTCATCAACTCCTCTACCAGAGGGAGGAAGAACTCAAGGAAAATCCAAAACATTTTTCAGAAGCGGGTAGGCTAGAGATCAACAATGATCTACATTAGTAGACACATAGTATTCTGAAGAAAAGACGGCATTGAAAAAAAAAAAAAAAGCTGTTGTGTGAGTATTTGTAGAGGGCAGCTTTGGGAATTTCCCTTCACATTAGGAAACAAAAATGATTCTCTCATCCTTGTTTCTTCCTGGTTCCAGTTTGCTTTACTGACTCTGCAGCACACTCAGGGGCACAGAGTGGTCATAGAATCAGGTAAGCCTCGGGACACCCTGAAGGTTCTGGATAACACAATTCTGCACCAGGTGTGTTCTACATAAGCAGATCTTAGTCCTTCAATTCCCACCATCAGAATCTCTTATGACACTGATAGGCTTCTGGAGCATTCTAACGGCATGCTTCTGAAACAGTGCTGCCTGCCAGCATCCAAAAACTTCTGCAAAATGTCCCGCTAACCAGTACTAAAAAACAAATGGGGGAAAAAATCACTCTCTGATAATGAAACAGTGATGCTTGACTTTCTGGCTTGGTCAAGTTATTTATTTATTTGTGTTAGGGATGGGGGCCTGTCATAATGACTCTCAAGGTCACACACACACACACACACACACACACACACACACACTTGTATTTGTCCCTCAACACCTCCTGATGGCAGTAGCTTAGTCAGCATATCTTACAGACACACAGCAGGTTGGCTCTCTGTGCAGGTCTTCCCATTTTGCATTCACACTCACCCTAATTTATGGGAACAGAAAACCTTTAGATTCTCCGAGTAACAGAAGAGTATCGGGACAGCCATTTACTTAACCACTCTTCCTATTCACTCCATTAACCCCAACTAGAGGTCAGTCCCTGTGTACACATGAAATGACAATTCATTTCAGTTTACTTCCCATCGTCTAGCATTGATGAAGAATACCATATGCAACATGATCAAGAGCTTAGGAGACAGGAGGAAGAGGTAAGACTTGATCTGAAAAAAATGAAAACATGGCTTGGCGACAGGTGGTGGTGGCACACATCTTTAAGCCCAGCACTTGAGAGGCAGAGGCAAGAGGATCTCTGTGAGTTCGAGGCCAGCCTGGGCTACAGAGTGAGTTCCAGGAAAGGTGCCAAAGCTACACAGAGAAACCCTGTCTCGAAAAAACAAAAAACAAAAAACAAACAAACAAACAAAAAAGATGCCTTGAGCTATCACTCAGTGTGTAGAGGGGCTTTCCTAGCATGAAGCCCAGGGTTTGACCATCAGCACTGTGTCAACCAGAGACTGAGGTTAGATCTGTAATCCTAGCACTCCTAGCACATAGAGGTAAAAGGACTAGAAGCTTAAGGTCATCCTTTGGCCACACAGTGAGTTCAAGGCAAGCCTGAGAGACATGAGACCCAACCTCAAATAATAATATTAACAATGTATTTTTTCAAGTTTTTACAAAGAATAAAAACAAAATAAATTTGTCAGATTGGGAAGATCAAGAGAGAAAAATATTCCAGCTGAATGTTTTAAAAAGCATCAGCCGGGCGTTGGTGGCGCACGCCTTTAATCCCAGCACTCGGGAGGCAGAGGCAGGCGGATCTCTGTGAGTTCGAGGCCAGCCTGGGCTACCAAGTGAGCTCCAGGAAAGGCGCAAAGCTACACAGAGAAACCCTGTCTCGAAAAAACCAAAAAAAAATAAATAAATAAAAATAAATAAAAAGCATCATGTTGCTGGGGTTCAAAAAGCACTTAGTAGGGCTAAGCACAAGCCATACGCAGGGGCACGTTGGGAGTCAGGACTCTGAATGAAGCCAGTGGCTGAGTCTGGCCGGCCTCTCAGGCACACTAAGGGATTTGAATGTTACCTTGCAGAGAGTTTCAAACAAGCCAGAGATGAACTCAGACACATTGTATGTTGTCAGTATTACCTCTAAGAAGAAGAAAGAAGACAAACACAAAAATTGGTTATTCTGTGCCATAAGAAATTTCCTTGAGGTACAAAGAAGTATTTACAGACAGCAACATTTGCTAAATATTGGAAAGGGCTTCTGAGAGAGGTTGGCGAGTCACCTCAGGAGGTCTTTAAGAATAGACCAAATTATAATTTGTCTTAGAAGCCTCGGATGTGATTATCCGTTAGGGCAAAGGAATTGACTCCGAGTCTCTTCTGGAATTACAGCTCCATTGTTCACAGACTATCAGGGTGCACAGAGCTGCGCATTGCTTAGCAATTTGTACTTGATCCTATGGTTGCAGATTGATTACAAGATTACAGAAGCAGGATGTTCACTGTAGAATTATGGGCAGAATGAACGCTGTATGGATGGGAAGCAATCTCCCCATGATGGAGCAACCTGGCTTTAAAAATAGGTACATTTTCCTTTCACTGTGGCATAAGCCTGGGAGGTGACCTTGATGTAATTCTATTTTTTGTAGGGTTATCTGAACACGAGAGCAGGTACTATCAGGGCTGGGCAGATACAATAATGATCTATAGTAGAAAGCAAGGAACTCATCCTAGATTAACTCAGTATGTAGGGTGCTTTGCGTCATTGCTCAGGAAATTAGTTAAAGCTAGCTATTACTAAAGGTGCCCTCGGAGACTATTAATAACACCCAGAAATGCCAAAGCTTCAGAGCTTAGAAAGTACATTCCTGCATGTTTCCTTGCCTGCTTGTCCCCAAAACACTGAAGTAAGGTTTTCACAAATTAGAATGCTGGGGCTGGAAGCTGCAAAAACCTACCCCTGTCTATTTGGCTGTGAAGTTGCATAGTCTCAACTTAGCCTCTCCCAGAAACGCTTCCTCCGAACAGTTCACATAAACTCTCCAAAGGGAGGAAGCGAGCATTTGAAAGAAATCCAGAAGCAAAGCAAAATGATTCTATATAAAATGATCCCCAGAAATGAGAGCTGGTGGCATGGTCAGGGTCAAGAACGACTCCAAAGTCAGTTGCCAGTTTGCAAAAGCCTGCTCTGTAAATAGCCTTCGAACTAAGGAAACGTCTCTCTAAAATGCCGACAACACATTAAGAGAGGTTAAAAAACAAAATGCAAACACAATTAAGCCAGCCCTAAGTGACAGCGCTGAGGTCACATCACACCGGCAATATAACACTGGTCTAACATTTTCATTGAACTACATATAAGAACCAATTTCCAGGCCTAAAATACCTTTGACTATAAAGAGATACACTCTTACCTTAGGACCTACTAAGAAAGGAGAAAATCACTACCAATTAAGCTGCAAAACACTTTTGATTTTTTACGGCGTCACAATTCCACCAGTGAGGGAAGGGGAAAGAACTCTGCATTTTAGAATGCAGGAAGCACATTAACTGGAAAGCTTGGGTGTAGCTCAGTAGCAGGATTGATAGCTGAGCATACCTGCAGCCCTGGCCCGGATCCCAGACACTGCAAATAATTATAATAAAAATAACTGAATCTAGAGGCTGGAGAGGTGGCTCAGCGGTTAAGAGCACTGGCTGCTCTTCCAGAGGACCCAGATTCAATTCCCAGCACCCACACGGCAGCTCACAACTGTCTGCAACTCCAGTTCCGGGGGACCTGAAATCCTCACACAGACACACATGCAGATCAAACACCAATGCACATAAAAATAAAAATACATAAAGATAGATAGATAGATAGATAGATAGATAGATAGATAGATAGATAGATAGATAGATAGACAGACAATAGAATCTGGAAGCAGCGAAGGACACATGAACTCTGGGTCTCTCAGTGACTTCCTCTGAGCTGGACTGCATATGGACATAGGGCTTCCTGTGTGGAAATAGAGATGCAACCCTGGGATTTAACTTTTATGCAGGAACAGCATTCTTGGGGCCAAAAGGGAAAAAGTGGAGAAATTCGGACTCCTCTGCAAGACCATAATAATGAGGAGGAAAGAAACTTTCTTAGTGTAAAATGTTCTGGGAACCATGGAGTGTGGGCCTGAGGTGATCTAAAATGTCAGAAGGATGGTGAACTAACTGGTAGACAGGAACAAGCTGGCCAGTGACTTTGGGGCTGTACAGGATCTCAGGCCAAGGAGAACCACGTGATCACAGCAGCCAGGCGCCTTTGTACTAAAAGCTAGCCTTATGGAGAAGCTCAATGCACCGAGTCCTAGATGTAGACTTTATTGATCAAACGATAGAAGTATTTTTAAATGTGAATCTTGTCAAATTCTCTGCTAGAAATGCTGTAATGGTCTGTAATCACTAAAGTGCAGAGAAGTGGTTTTTGTTTTGTTTTGTTTTTTGAAACAGGGCCTGTCTATGCAACAGGACCTTGGATGTCCTGGAACTCTCTGTGTAGACCAGGCTGGCCTCAAACTCAAAGAGATCCACCTGTCTCTGCCTCCCGAGTGCTGGAATTAAAGACATGCATTACTATATTTGGCTGAGAAACTGCTGTTGCCTGAGAACTCAACCAACTCTGGGGTATTGTTAGCCACTAAATTGTTACAAATATAAATTAAACCTGAGCAATCACATCTCACTTTAACTCAAATATTCACAGTATTAACATAGTTTAGTGTATTTTCATTTGGTCATCTGAATTTATTTCTCCAAGTTGCCCATTTATACACTTGTCAGTTTCCTGTGAATTATTACTTTACTTCATTGACTTGTAATAACTCTTTACATATCAGTGATGGTACAGAATAGGTAAGAAGGTAGACAGAAATCGCTATCCCGAGTTTTTCCTTGATTTGTCTCTTTTATGTTTTGTTCTTCAACGTTATTCACATCAATGTTTTTCACAAACCATTTTAAATTTTTAAACAATAATAGATGCCGTTTTGCATTACGATTTCTGAATTCTGTCATACTTTAAAAACTACCTCAAAATAGGAAAGTATTATTATCTTAATTATTCTACTTTTTATATTTATTCTCTAATAAGATGTGCATTACATCTGTTGCAATGTAGTATTTGATGTTTTGTTTTGTTTTTAGTGTTCATTTTGAGTTGCAGATTGTAACAAGAAATTCTCATTTTTCTTTTTTTTTTTTTTTGGTTTGTTTGTTTGTTTGATGGCTTTGGGTTTTATTAAGACCGAGTTTCTCTGTGTAGTTTTGGAGCCTCTCCTGGATCTTGCCTGTAGACCAGGTTGTCCTCGAATTCACAGAGATCTGCTGGGCTCTGCCTCCCAGAATGCTGGGATGAAAGGCATGCGCCATCGCAAGGTGAATTGTTTTCATGGTGGAGGGGGGTGTTAATGGGGTGACATGTGTCCTGAGAGGTTTTCAGTTTCCTGACATCAGCTAACTGTAACAGAAAGGTTAAGTTCTTGAGCCAAAACACACACAAAATCAATGCACAGGTGTGGGGTTTTCTTCCGGCTTCTACTAGCCTTGAGGGCCTGAGGGTAGATGCTTCTTATTAAAAGCAGCTTCGAAGGGCCCGTTTCAATGAGAGTTTCACAGGACTGACTTAGGCCTCCCACTCTTCAGGCAAAAAGTCACGCTCACTTCATGATGCTTATACATGTCTTATTCCATGTGGCCTGAGACATTTACCATTTAGATTTTAAAAATTAATGTTGACCACCAATTGAGGATATAAATAAACCCATACTATGTATTTATCTTGCTTCCAAGTGTGTTTATGGTCTCTGTTGTGAGTTTGAAGTCTATTACATTCAGATTTGTTTAATTTTCTAAGCATTTGGTCACTCAGGACATATAATAATTGTAGCTGAAGTTTTCCTGTATCTACCCAGCTCCTGCAGCTGCTCAGACCCAAGTAAACATACAGAGACTTATATTACTTATAAACTGTATGGCCGTGGCAGGCTTCTTGCTATCTAGTTCTCATATCTTAAATTAACCCATTTCTATTAATCTATAAATTGCCACGTGGCTTGTGGCTTACCAGTACTTTTACATCTTGCTTCCTCTGTGTCTGGTTGGCGACTCCTGACTCAGCATTCCTCTTCCCAGAATTCTCTTCTCTGCTTGTCCCACCTATACTTCCTGCCTGGCTACTGGCCAATCAGCATTTTATTTATTAATCATGGCTCAGTGGGTAAAAGCCCTTGCTGTGGTGGCTCTAAACTCAGCATTCCCACAGGCAGAAGAGAGGCAGAGGCAGGAGAACATTCTGGGAACTCGTGAGCAGAGAGGCCCTGCCTCAACAAAGTGGAAAGAGAGAACCATCTTCCAAAAATGTTCCTCTGATCTACACATATACACACAGACACACACGTGTGCACACATGTATGTACACACGTGAGTGTACAAATGATAATAATAAATAAATCATTTTTAAAAATAAAGTGAAAAACTACAATAATGTCTACTTTTCCTGAACTCCATAGGCATATTTAGTATCTAATGTGATGGTCATTGCTTGTATCTAAAAATATTGTTTTACATATTCAGGAATTGTCCATCTCTTTCTATTTACTTTGAACTTTTACTGAGAATAGCTCCTAAACCAAAAGTCTCGTTAATATATTACCCTTGCATTCTTTGAACAATCCCACTCAATTGCATTCTCTTTATACAAATAACTGAATGCACCCTATACTCACCTGATAAATCCGACTTCGTATTATTTTAAGTGCATCACTTAAGATGTCTGAACCTATCCTCACAAGTAAGACTGCTCATATTTCCTGTATATCTCCTCTGCTCTTACTGTGTTTAAGCTCCTGCATGCACTGTGGGAATTAACTCAGTTCACAGCTCAGCATGGTTCTCAGTCCACTTATGCGGTGCTTCACTCTGCGCATGCTCAGCCAGGCCTCACTGGATTCCCCAGATGGATTTGGGAGCTTTTGATTCGAGCAGCCCTTCATTTCTAGAGCTGTGAGCTGCAGCTTCTGGCTCTGTCTGCCTCCAGCTTACTTCACACCTCAGCAAGGCTTTGTGTGGGTTTCTTCTCCACATTCACATGCCTGAAAATTGCCTTAAGCAATAAACCCAGAAGATCTGAGGGCTTGCTTCACCCATTCCCTTGCCCAGGGATGCCTCTTGCAGAGCCCGTTGTCCAAATCTAAAAATAGCCATTCCATATGTCTTGTCCAGTGTTATTGCAGAAGGTTAAATCTGGTCCTTGTTACTCCCCCAAGATGGAAGCAGAAATCTTGGTTCCTTTTTTATGACAATTTTATATAATTGAACTTAAAGCTTTGCTTAGCTTTTAATGTTTTGTCATTTCTTGAAGTAATGTGTATAATTTTTATTTTCTTAAAAATCTATATTGTCACCTAGACTTTTTTTTTAAATTAAAAAGAAATTATTATTTTATTTTATGCGCTTGGATGTTTTGCCTGCACGTATGTCTGTGCCTTCAGAGAGCGTTGGATTCTCTGGGACTGGAGTCAAAGGTTATTGAGAGAGCCATTTGGGTGATGGGAATTGAACCCCGGTCTCCAAAAGATCAGTAAGTGCTTTTACCATGGAGCCATATCTCCAGCGCCCACCCCACTTTTGCATTTATGTGGTGTGTGTGTGTGTGTGTGTGTGTGTGTGTGTGTGTGTGTGTCTCCCCGTGTGTCACCACCTGCTACGGCAGTCAGAGACTAGCTTGAAGAAGTTGGTTATCTCCTTCTATCATGGAGTCCTGGGGATTGAATTCAAGTCACCCGGCTTGATAACAAGAACCTTGACCTACACACATGTGTGTCATGACACACACATGGAGATCAGAGGACAATTTCCAAGAGTTGGTTCTCTCCTTCTACCTTGTGGGTCCCCATAATGAAGCTCAGTTTGTCAGACTTTGAGACAAGTGCCTTTATCCATAGAGCCAGCCCAGCATCTAGATGTTTAAGCTCTCAAGATATTCTCTTCCATTATCACCATCGACCTGTTTAGCAGAGACCAGCAAAGGACATACAGTACAACTTGAAGTTCAGACAGGAAATAATAACACTAGTGGAACTATGTCCCAAGTATGCTACAAACTCACACTAAGCAAATGCTCATCTGATATCTAAATTTAATTTGAGAATGTGTTATTTTATCTGTTAAGTGTCATTGCAGAAAATGAAAAACAGCAGCTTCTACTCTATTGATTAAATACTGTGTTTTTGCAGAATTTGTAGGTAGGTTCCTTAAACATATCAAAAATTTGGTCAGGTATTTATCAAGTTATCACATTCTTACATTTGTAATTCTTTCTCTAGTTTCCTAAGCTAGTTGTTTCGTTGGTTTGCATTAAAATCATTAAAAAGTTGAAAGCTGTGACTTCTGCTCTGCATTGGGCTCCGTTCCCATCCTGGGTATTTCTCAATGAAGAGAGCTCATTTGCATTAATTGCTAAAGCGTTTCTAATCTAGGTTATTTCCTCTCCATTCAAGAGCCTTTAGAAGAGGTTTGTTTGTTTGTTTTGTTTTTCAAATTTAAAGTGGTTTCCATTATTTTGTTTTACTATTTTAAATATATTATTTGGGGCTTTTGATCAGAGCACCCTTCAAGAGCTTTAATTGGTGGGGAGGATGCTGATGCTTTTCACAAGTTAAATGTATAATTGCATTTTGTATATGTTCTATGAGCAAAAGGGAAAAATATGTATTTCCTGTATGTTGTTACTGAAGGAGAAACACAACGAAGATAACACAAATAACAACAAAAAAAACTGTTTAATAATATTATTCAGCCCTTCAAATGCAGACTTGGTCTTGGCCCAGCTTATCCTGAATAAGATCTTGGCAAATGGAAACTGTGCTGAACTCACCCACCCGACACTCTACCACTCCAGCTGTGACTGCAGCAAGTTTTATGCTCCATGATTTATGAAGTGGTCTTGAACAGGGCTGAATTGCTATAAAAAAGAAAAAAAAGAAAAAAAGGTGTCCTTTTACAGGGATTTATTAGATAATGCATGACTGAAGGCCAGTTAGCCCCTTGTTCAGAAGACAGTACAGGCCAAAACCGTGAAGGAGAGAATATAAAGTGCCTAGTACAAATCACAGGGCCACAGTCTTCCCTACTCGCCGATTCTTCCACAGGAGAAGCATGGATTCACTGTCTTCCTGGATGGTCACCTAAGCACTATGGGAAAACACAGAGTGACTCTGAAGGATTTTCACTTACTTCCCAGAGTGCTTTCCTGAGAAGCAAACACCAGAAATGTACCCTTCCCTAATACTTGATGGGGGGACAACTCAGGTAAGCATCTATCCACTGAGAGCTGGCCAATCTCATGAAAGGAAGACCTGGGGCAGCATCACTGAGGAATCTGGGAAACTTACAGATGGAACTGTCTTCACTTTTCAGGTCCATCACTCACTAATTTCTCTGCCCTAAGCAGGTTGCAATTCTCATCTTTCCCCTTTCATTTTATTCACAAGCACATTTAGCATATGCATACTTCATGTATTTACAGATGCTTTGATCTCTTTCTCAAAGATTACACATTTTACAAAATATTTTTTTTTCCTATCTGTTGAATGATTAAGTCAACACGGCCTTATTTCTTACATTAGTTTGGTATCCTTTTTAGAACTTGAAAAGAGGGAGATGTTTATTTATTTATTGCGTATGTGCGAGTGTGTGTGTGTGTCCAAAACATATGTATTTGCACATGCAGGCAGTATCTCGAAGACAGTGACAGATTTGCTGTAACTGGAGTCAACCGCTGGTTCCTAGTATGCCTGCTAGGAACTGAACCTGGGTTCTCTGAAGAACAGGAAGTACTCTCGCCTGCTGAGCCATCTTTCCAGCCCTCTGTAGTGAGGCGCTCACTATAAAGAAATCCAGATCTAAAACACCAGGTCATTAGAGCCAGAAACGGCCACTTTTTGCCTGCTGAAAATTTCCCGGGGGGGGGGGGGTCCCCTCATAGGAGCTACAATGGGCTCCTTTTCCTCACAACATTGTTCTCTCCTGCCTAGATTGCAATTTCAAATGACTGTTGTGGGATATTTGGTCGCACTGTGAAACTCTGAGACTGGGTTAATAAAATTAACCTTGGATCAGGGAGCAGAGCCAGCAACTAGTTGACCAGAATTAGCCATAGAGAGGACAGAGGAGCCAGGAAGACGGATAGAGAGACACACGGGAAGGAGTAGGGAGGGACCTAGAGATTCTCAGTCTTTTGGGTTTGGGATGAGTGGAGAGACGCTTCTCTTGCTGGGTCTCAGACCAAAAAGGAAGGTCAAATGGTTACTTCTCGGCTTCTCTGATCTAGCAGGTTTCCACCCCAACATGTAACTCCCAAGTCTTTATTGGTAGATAGAAGGATAGAGACTTAGTTAAAAACTACATTTGGCGGCTGATGCCAAGCTGGTGCCAGCAGGACCAGAAATCCCATCCCGCCAGGCCTCTGTCTGAGTGGCGGGGTGCTGACTGCTGGGCCACAGGGCACAGACAGTAGTTAAAATATCAGTAGATCCAGGTGTGGCCACTAAGCTGACGGAAAAACAACAGAAGATAAAGTTGTCTTCAGTGTCTGGTGGTTGTTAATGGATTGCCCTGTAGTGAGTAGCGATTCCAGCTTTGACCTTGAAGCACCGCCCCACCGAGGCAGCTGGTAACTGCCATGCCTACCTTAAGACCTGAGATCTGGACATGCCAGGCCTCTTGGTTCCCGGTGATCCTGGGTGCTGGATGGTAGACCGAGCAGAGTTCTCCAGAGAACCCTGCTGGACTGCACCTCACCTCTCCCAGACCCTGTAACCAACCCCTTTACTGGCTGTAAGTTACCCCCAAATAAACCTCCTTTTAACTACGTGGAGTTGCCTTGTTAAATCCCCACGTTATCGCCCCGCTTTTGAAATACTTCTCAAAGTGTCTAGACCATGCAGTGATGTTACAACTGTAGAAACACAGAAGCAGAGCTCTTCTCTCTGGAGTTCAGCTTTACAGTTTAAATGGCGATGCTTGGACCAGCCAGATGACTCAGAGGGTAAAGGCACATGCTACCAAGTCCGATAACTTGAGTTTGAGCCCCGGGACCCACAGGGTAAGAGAAAACCAGCTCCCAAAAGTTGTCCTCTGACCTCCACACATGCACCACGGCTTATTCATACTCTAGCACCACCACCACCACCACCGTTAGAATTCCTAGCCACGCCCGCAGCTACACGCCGTGTGCGTGTGCTGGCAAGATGCTTAGTCATCCTAGGGTCTTACATCCTACATAATCTGTGCGCTGCCTGATCACATCATCTGCACGCAGTGTGATCATGTAATCTATGCACATGCGTGGTGTAGCTGCGTAAGCCCATATGCACATGTGTGGGGGCGGGGAACCTATAAAAGCGGGTTCCACCTATTCCTCCCCTCTCTTCCTGCACGGTCATTCCACAGACCTATGTACATCCCTTCGGTTCCCTTCCCTTAATAAACTCTTATAGTGGGTTTTGTTGTATCTCGTGACTTTTCTCACACAGTAAACAGTGCTGCTTACCACCACACACACACACACACACACACACACACACACACACACACACAAAATAAAAATGAAGTGGGGATGATGTGGGCGCTTTCTTCTAAGAATGACAGACTTTGGTTCATTCCAAAAATTTTCAAACGTGACCCTCTGTAGATATTGCCATTGGCTAGCTGCTATTTGCAGCTTTGCCTCTTGGTTTGGCAGAATCTATAAACAGATAATTTTTCATGGAGTTTCTCTCATGATGTGGTCTTCAACCTTTTCCAGAACAGTGCTCTCCACACCTTCCACAATGGGTAATCCAAATGCATGGCCAAGCGGATCAGCTGTGCCGTGTTCTAATTACTGCAATTACATTCCATCTTAGAAAAACTGGTGACCAAGTCTACCCAGCAGCTTTGATACATGCCACAAAGCCCTGTTGGGCTTCTCTCCAAAACTCTCCCTCCTACAGTTGGCCGCCAGTGCTAACTCAACGTACCCTGCAGAAGTTTTACAGTTAAACTGTGGGCTCCTTGGGAACCGAAATGCTGTCTTTAAAAAACACCCTTGAATCATGTTGTATCCAGAAGCAAGAGTACCTGGCTCACGGTAAATACACAAATAAATATTCTTTTTCTTTTTTTTTCTTTTTTTTTTTTGGTTTTTTTGTTTTGTTTTGTTTTGTTTTCCGAGACAGGGTTTCTCTGTGTAGCTTTGCGCCTTTCCTGGAACTCACAGAGATCCATCTGCCTCTGCCTCCCGAGTGCTGGGATTAAAGGCATGCGCCACCAGCACCCAGCCAAATAAATATTCTTAAACAAACAAGAAAGAAAGAATGTTATATCGGTAGAGGACTTGTTTATCATGTACAAGGCCCTGAGCTTGATCCTCAGCATTGGGGGAAAAAATGTATATTGATAAAACTAAAGAAAATATGATTTTTAAAAATGTGTGTGTGCGCGCACGCACAAGCTTGAGGTATGTGTATGTGGTATATGTGGTGTGTACAGGCACCCAAGGGCACACATGCAGAGGACAGAGATAGACAGCTAGTGTCCTGCTCTATCATGATTCTGTCTTACTCTTTTGAGACAGTGTTTCTCAAGGAAGCTGCAGCTCCCTGTGCAGTCAGCTAGCTCCACCAGGTTTTTATATAGATAGGTGCTGGGTATCTGAACCCAGGTACTTCTGCATGCACAGCAGGCAGTCTTACCCACTGGGCTACCTCCCCAGCCCTGGTGTTGAAATGATTCAATGAAATGCAGTTTCTTTAGGTGTGGTGTTAGGCACTTGTAATCCCAGGATGGAGGAGGTGGAGGCGGAGGGTCATGAGTTAGAAGCTAGCCTGAACAACATAAAAAGACTCTTTGTCAAAATGAAAAAAATAAATGAAGTTAAGAGGATCTTCCTAAAGACGGCCTAGCAGACCCCTTACAAAGGGGAGCATCAGGTGTGATTTTCAGAAACTGACATGAGCAAAAATGGAAGCAAAGAGGTCTAGGGAAACAGCAGTGCTCAGTGGAAGGCCTGTGACGTTGGCAGTCAGGTCGTCTGAACTTCAGACTCAGGTTAACAGCTAGGTAAGTCGCTCACTGTCCCCAAACTTATTATGGCTTGTGACAAAGAAGTTGCCTAGGTCACAAAACAGTTCAAATGAGACTAAGGATTCAACAGGCTTTAAGACTCAAAGAGTGTCACATAATACAAATTACCTCTTAAAATATAAATGTAAGAAGTGCATGTGTAACGCCAACCGTGTAAAGAACAAGGTTGCCGGGCTGGGCAGATGGCTCACAGGTAAAAGCCTCCTAGCTTGAGAAGCTGAGTTTGATCCCTGAATCCACATGGTAGAAGGCGAAAACCAGCTCCCTCAAGTCATCCTTTCATGTCCACATTTGTGCTATGGCACACACACCCATGCACACGCATGTGTGTGCATGCACATGAAATAAATGTGACTTTAAGAGAATAAGATTAGCTGTAAATGAGACGTTGTGAAAGACATGAACATCTATCAAAACTTGGCTTAAATTAAGAAATCTGAAAACTAATAGCTGGTGCTCATCGTGTGATCTTTTACAAAGAATATCCAGTTATGTACACTCTCACTACCGAGAAAAGTCTTTTGCATCGTATACTTTTCCTTCTTCATCTTTATATAAATTGAATTTACCGACTTTACTTATGAAGCAAGAAATAGCTCCCTGCTTACACTGTTTCTTTCCTACCTTGTCAACAGTGCTTAGAGAAAGGATGACGAATGCTAACAAGAAGAATTTTTAAAATCACCCTCGAAACATGTGCTATTCTATGCACAAACAAAAGACTGCAGAAGGAAAAGAAGAGGAATGTGCGCATGCCCACAGATACACAAATACCTTCCAGGGACGCCTCTGAGAAAGCAATCAGGAAAGACTGTAGTAAACGTGCAGGGTTGCTTAAACTGATGAGACAGCTAGCCAGTGACATAATTACTTTAATAAAGGAGTGAAATGATGGCTGACCTGCTGGCTAAAAATGCCCTCTTTTGCAAGTCTGTTTGATGGACTATGTCAGTGATCCTGTTACTTAGGAAAGTTTTGGTTTAACACGGGTGACTTTTACACAAATAATCCATCGACAGTGTGGGTGCCGGTTTAGACTAGGCACAGAGCATGTCTGACAGGAACTTGTAAATGTTTTGTGTTTTTATACACATATACAAATACAGCCGTTAGGTAAACACAGGATCCCTGATTTATGGAATACCCATGGGGAAAATACTCGCTTCTTAATTTCAAATAGCGAAAGCTTGATTATCATTTGGTTTTGGCTAGTGCCTACAGTAGTTGAGCAAAGCTTAGTTCTGTTTCTGTTAAGAATCTGCATCTTATTCCCTTTCCTTATCTTCCCTGGAATTGGAATCATCTTTTCAGTGACTCTTCCATCAACATGTAAATATTTTGCTTTTTTTCCCAATTAGGAAAAAAAAAAAAAAAACTAAAAGTGACTGCAACACCCCCTGCAACGATGACCTCACTTCTCTGACTTTCTGTGTATTGACCCTGAAGGGGGGGGGGAGAGAGAGAGAGAGAGAGAGAGAGAGAGAGAGAGAGAGAGAGAGAGAGAAATGACTACACTTCTGGCCGCTGCTTCTCAAGCCACTCCAGTTAATATGACCTTCACTGCCACACTGGAAACATTCATCCGAACACGGCTGGAGGTCTCCATCTTACCAAAGGCCACGCTCAGATTTCAGTCTTCATCTGTTTGAACCTCCGTCAACACTCAACACAGTTGTCCACTCCCTTTTTTTTTTTTTTTTTTTTTTCAGTAGTTTCTCATTTGCTCTCTAGGAAACTCCTGTTGGAAACTTTCAGTTGGATGGGCCACTAGATTTCATTTGCCCTTGCTGGTGTCTCCCACATCTGCAATACCAGTTTTCACAAGGTACTCTGAGGCTCTGTTCTATCAGTCACCACGTCTTGTTACTCAGTTTCATGATATTCACTTTTTTTTTTTTCCGAGACATGATATTCACATTTTTAAAGATTCCCTCATTTATGTATTTCCCCGACTTCCTTCCTGTACTCCGAATTCATATATATATACATATATATATATATGTGTGTATATATATATGCCTTTCAACATTTCCTTTCTGACCTCCATTAGGCATTTCAGATCTAGCACCCTCATCCACCCTGCCCCTCTAGAACATCACTGTCCCAATTTTCTGCATGTTGCTAAACAAAAGCCTCAGTTATCCACGGTACCAGTTACCGTTCTGTGGCTGTGATAAAATACCCAAACCAGAGCCAAGCGGATCTCTGTGAGTTCGAGGCCAGCCTGGGCTACCAAGTGAGTCCCAAGAAAGGCGCAAAGCTACACAGAGAAACCCTGTCTCGAAAAAACAAAAAAAAAAAAACAACAACAACAACAAAGCAACTTAAAGAAGAGTTGGTCTCGGCTTACAGCTGCAGCCGGTTAGATGCCCACTGTGGCAAGGACAGAATGGGGTAGAAGACAGAGGATGAAAGATCACATCTCAACCCCACACAGGGAGCAGAGAGAGAGAAACAGAAGTAGGGTGATTTTGTAAACTCTCAAATCCCACTTCCAGTGACATACTCCCTCCACCAAGGCTTCACACCCTCGAGGTTCCACAATCGTCCCAAACAGCAGCACTAAGTGGGGAGCGAGTGTTCAAATACATGAACCCACGGGGGACATTTCTCATTCACACCACAGTTCCAGCTCACACAGGCTACAAGTAATGAAAGTGAATGGATAAACAGCACTGGTTGTTGGGCGGAAGAGTCGGGAGCCACGGTTACCAGGGTTAGAATGGGTTTATTAAAGAGAAGAGGGGATAGGACAGGAGAAGCGAGGCCTGGCAGACAGGCAGAGAGACAGAGACAGACAGAGACAGACAGACAGAAAGAGAGAGAGAGAGAGAGCAAGGGATCATGGTGCCGCCTTATAAAGGCCAGGATGCATCTGCGCACACAGGCCCACGACCAGAGATCATACGTCACATCCACGCAATTACATGATCACGCAACCATGGGGCGTGGGTCACGCAGGACGTATGACCTGGAAATGACTAGGTGGAGATGACTAAGTGTCCCGCCGGGCATGCGAGACCATGGGCGAGGTTGGAATTCCTATCAGAAAGTTGCACCCAGGTCTTTCCTTTTCCTCAAGTCCTAAATCCTATCCTGTAGAAGATAGTCGGTATAAACACTGTAAACAAAACCTGCCTCCTTTTCATTACCACCATCCGTGACCAGCCACCATCTTCCCTCATGGACTGCTCCTCCCTAAGGATCCACCCCCCTGTCACTCTCCTCTCCTTCCTCCTGTTCTTCACCCAGCAACCTGAATCATTTAAAAAAAAAAAAAAGACTTATCACACTTCCTTCCTAACCTTGTAAGAGCTAAAGTTAACCTGTAAGCCCCACTTGCCGGAGGACAGATAACTTCCTAGACTGTGATTCTTAGGAGGTAACAAGCCGTGGTTTGCTCACTTCAATAAACAAGATTAGTTGCCCCAACTGCACAGGATGTATTTCGTCACACGCGTAGGCAGGAAGTAGGTCAGGATGCTTACCCTTGATTGGACAAAGGCCGGAGGTACCATTGCCTTGTGCGAGTTTGCTTTTATGAGCACCTGACTGACCTAAATTTGGGGCCATTTCTCTAGGAATCCCAGGTATGGACCCCGCCTGTGTCCGTCCTCCGAGCCAGTATTAAATAAAATTTGCTTTAATGGGATAACTGAGGAACTGGTCTTTCTCCTCGAAATTCTCGAGTTTAAGCACAATTCCTTGTTTTCCAGAATTCAGGTAATCTGATGCAATCTAAACTAAGCCATTTTTCACTTTGTTAATTCCTTTACTACGTTCCAATCTGTGTTCCAGTTAATACATCTTCAAAGTAGCTTTCCTAGCAAACTGATCTAAAATAACTCCCCTCTACTCCTTGAGGGCTGTCCTTGCAAACTATTGATTTCCCCTCCTCTACTGGGTCACAGTAACAGTGGAGACTCATGGGGGGAAAAGTGTTCCCTGCTGGTCAAGAAAATGAAATATTTGGCCTAGGTGAAAACATCCCAGTAGGACAGGTGGATGACCTGGCCGTGACACACTCCTCAGGAAGTTGAGTTCTTCTCAGGCAATGCTAAAGAGGATGGAGGGGTAACCTCTTCAACATGTGATGGACTTCTTCCCAGAATTCCACACTAGCACAGGAGCTTGTAAAGCGGCTCACTTTTCTGAACCACTCAGAAAAGCATGACTTCTTTTCCTCCTCTCTCTCTCTCTCTCAGCCCTGCTTTACCTTAGACTTTGGGCTTTTTTCTCGTATCCTAAGCTTCCTTCCTCTTTCTGTAAACCCATCTCCCTGCCATGTGTCTAGTCGTCTGCCATGCGGTTGTCCTCCAGGCAGGTGTAACTCAAAGGAAAGGCTTCTTTTCCTTCTTTTCTCCGTTTTGCAGCCCTCCCCACCCCACCCCCACCCCCCCAGCTGCAGAGATTCACAGCTGGCCTGTCCTGGGGGTTTCCTTTGACTCTCTAACAAAGTCATCCTGGAGCTTCCGTTTCTTAATTTCTTTTATTAACCAAACTAAGAATGCCAAGTGGAGACCCCTGACTTCCCCTGAAACATGAGGCAACTACGAAGGGACTTCCCCAGATTTTCAGTAACAATAGCAATTACCAGGAAGGGTGGAGGAGACTTGGCAAACAGTAATTTAAGAATGGGGACTATGTCAGTCCTAAGGGGACTTCCTGCTCTTGCAGAGCATCTGAGTTCAGGCCCCAGCAGGTGGCTCACAACCACTTGTAACTTCAGATCTAGGAAATCTAATGCCCTCTTCTGGACTCCATGGGCACCAGCACACATATGGCACATATTCACAGAGGCAAGCATAAAGCATACATATATTTTTTTTTAAAGAAAGAGAATAAAGACTGTGATACAGTCTCTGTTGGCCACTGGTTTTTTTTTTTTTCTGATATCTTATTATCAAACACCATGTGATGGTTATAGATGACTAGGAATTAGCAAATTGTTCATATATCTTCCTGGACCATAAAAATAACAAAGCAGAACTGAGGAGTACATGCAGTAAAACTAGCTCATCAAAAGACAAATAATTTGTAATTAAAACATATAAAAGTAAATAATTTATAACTAAAACATATAAACAATTTATAATAAAAATAAATAATTCTCAGTATCTATTTCAACCACAAGTGCACAAAAGAGAAGCAAACCTCATTAGTAACTGGGGAAAAAAACACAAATGAAACTGAGATACTATATTTTCCTAAAATGGTTAAAATTACCTCCCCAAAATGCAATTTACTAATACCAAATGGTTGTCGGGGTGTGTTTCTGGTGGAAAAGTAAAGTATTTAGCATTGTCTCCTGTAAATGTAAATTAGAAGGACCCTCACTCCTAAACCTCTCCAAGATGTATACACACCAAAAGACAGAGTGGGCTGGTGTGATGGCTCCATGGGAAAGAAAGGCCTGGCTGGGATGTGCGGACCTGAGTTCCGTCCCCAGAAACCATGTAAAGTTGGAAGGAGAAGACAAACTCCAGCAGCATCTGTGTTCTTTTCTTGGCTGCTGTAGGCCATAGCGAGATTTCAGGACCACAGTTCTGTTGTAAAGAACACTGCCGTGTTTGAGCACACAAAGCACTTTGGAAATGTCTGCGATTATTGTTGCATCAGAAGTAAACCTAGGATAAGAAAGAAATCCATTAACAAGTGTTTCGCCTAAATGCTTTCTCAAGGTGGCCACTCAGGGATACATTTGAAGACACAAAACATAGGAGATCCAATTATATCTACCCGACAAGAAATACTTTAAGTGTCCAATGAGTGCTAATCACAGAAAAACCATCAGAGAACGGCAATTCCTAACACAAGCAGAAAGCAACCCTTTCCCTCAAGGACAAAAGCCTGAAATTCGCTTTTACAACACCATTTTAGAGCCATCCAAAATAACTTGCCTATATTTACACGAGCAAAGGTCATAAATGACAAACTTAAGGTTTGCCACCAGCCTAGACAATTTCAAAAGACTTGGAGTTTTCAATCGCTCTCAACCTTGGAGCAAGAGGTCAGAACCCGTTATTTCAAACTACCCTAGTAACGGCAGCAGAAACTGACATCTACATTTTAACATTAACAATCTGCCGCCTTGTTTTCCTAAAGATCCTTCCGTTCACGTGAGAAATGTGTGGAGGCTCAGGCTTTGCATAAAGCTTTGCTTTTCAGCTAGAGAGTGAGAAGGTATCTGTAAAACAATTAAGCCACTGGGTCCTGTGACTATCAGGCACTTCCTCTTCTCCCCAGGGGGCTACTTTGTCCTTTCAAATGCCTTTAATCCAGCCCAGAAAAACAAAAATAAAAGCAAGTGATGAGAATTCTCTTCCAGCTAATGCCTGGTTCACGTGATCATTGCAGAAAACACTGGGTACTAAATGCTGTCTTTGTACAACTCTATGTAGAGGATGTTGTTAAACTGTGTACGAGAGTTTGATAAACCTGTCCATGGTGTAGACAACACAGCTTAAAAGGTAGATTGCCTCTTCCTCCAGACCAGCTGAAAGGGAGCAAGAAGGGACTCCTTCACATTGTACTGAACTTGTGGGTCTGAATCTCTGGTTCTAAACTGTGCACTCTGTGTTTTCTCCTAGTCTTGAAAAATAAAATAAAATTTTTAAAAAACCAGCTAGCTAGCTAGCTAGAGTGGTTAGCACCTTTTCTTTAGGCAGAGTTCATCTTTCAGGATTTGTAGTAGGTAACTAAGTACACAGATTTAGAGTAGAGAGACCTCTTAGGTCTCAGAACATCTTGCTTATTTTACCCTGTTAAGGGCAAAGGTGTGGGCTTGCTCTCTGTAGGCCTTCCAGTTGACCCTGATAAATATGCACCATGAGGTAGAACCTTCTGGGTGTCGTCTGGGGTCAAGTGGAATCCTATCAAGAAGTCCTTCAGAGCTCAGTTCTTCTTTTCCCGCAGAAGGAGTTTAAATGACCTTATTAGTGAAGACTGCTATAAGCCTCCTGATTGCTACGCCACACAGTGATTACATGGTGTTTTATTAATTACTTGCAGCCGTCAATTAAATTTTCTAATAGAGCAAGGTGATTTTATGTGTGGGACCATTTTTCATAATGAAAGAAAGTGTCAGGCTCCAGAAGAGGTTGCCTTCACCCTTAATGCCGTCCCCTCACTTGTCTTTTGGTCCTTGCTGGAAGAACCACACCCCGGTGTATTTCAGTTCTGCCCATTGCTCAGCTCCATCTCCTCTGCACCTGACAATGGACTTGCCTGCCTGGTGCCTGCTTGATTACAGACACGTTGGTTCTCCTTTCTCGGTTTCCCTCAAGGCCTACCCCAGTGCAGTGCACGTGACGCCCAGAGCACACTGTTGGTAACATGTCATTTGCAGTCTGTGCCATGCAGGTTTTATCTGAATCATTTGTTGTTATTGTTTCCCTTAAGTTACAAGTGTGAGTCTGGTATACACATCAGAATTATAAGTTCCTCCAAGGGAGAAACCAAGTATTATATTTTCTTAGTACACACTACAGTTAACACATAACTAACAATATGCTAAGTGTTGAGTGTAACAGAACCTTTCCTTCTCTTTCTTTCTTTCTTTCTTTCTTTCTTTCTTTCTTTCTTTCTTTCTTTCTTTCTTTCGACAGGGTTTCTCCTGGCTGTCCTTGAACTTGCTTTGTAGACCAGGCTGGCCTCTTGAACTCACAGATATCCACCTGCCTCTGCCTCTCAAGTGCTGGGATTAACGGCATGCATCACCACTACTAGGGGAGAATATTGAATTCTTATAAGAAAAAAGAAACCTATATACAACAACATCTCCATGCTTGTATGAATTCAATTATGCATTCTCTTTCACTAAACAATACAGTACTGTGGAGCTTGGGATGTTGGCTTAGTTGGTGGTGTGCTTGCTTAGCATGTACTGGACCCTGGGTATGATCCCCAGTACCACACAAACCAAGTATGCTGGCACATGTCTGCAATCCAGAACCCAGGAGGTCAGAAGCAGGAGGATCAGAAATTCAAGGTCATCCTCCACAGCACAGGAGTTTTGAAGCCACCCTGGGCTGAATGAGATCCTGTTTTAATTACAGCAATGAATATTACATATTATATATAAATTTATTATATTGTACACATTCTTGTGTATACTAAATATTTATACACACATATGACTGCTTAAGTTTGTACTATAGGTGTTAAAAAATCAAGTATTGTCATTTGATGAATTCACAAGTTAAAATTGCAGCTAGGGACTTACTGCATTGTACCCTGACTGGAATTAAGATGTAAATTTAATTTATAAGCTATGTAAACTACACTGCCACACACAGTGTGAGAGTGTAGGCAGATAATTCCAGTACTTGGGAGGCTTGAGAAAGGATGATTTTTATATTCAAGGCCATTCTGCATCGTGAGGACCTGTCTCAAAAGACCAGAAACAAATAAAGCCACAAAGAATTCTCAGTGCATTGTTTATTAAAAAAACCAAACAAACCAAAATTATAATACTATAATTATGCATGCATATATTGGAGTTGGTAAGTACATCTTGATAGAGTGCACACATATTAGAGTGTAAAACAACCATGAAATGAACAATGTGAATCTATGTGTACTGAAATGAAATAGTATTAGACTGTTGCTAAGAAGGAAGAAAGAATGTTACAGGAACATATGATAAATCTTTTATGAAAATGAAAATGTATTATATATATATATATATATCAAAGTATTAAAATGCAAATATTCTCTGGTCTAACATTTGGAGAATAACAAGACTAGAGGGTGCACATCTATTCACTTTTCCCCTTCGATAAAATGCAAACATTACATTAGATGTTTTCAACAGAATCATTTATATCATAAGAAAAACTTAAGTAAGTCACAGGTAGTAAAAGATTGATCTATGCTATTCATAATTTAAAAAACAGTGATTTATGATAAAAGAATTTCCTGTTAATTACTGTTAGGCAGAATTGGGGGATCTTCATCAGCCATTATTGACCAGATACTATTACCTGATGTCACATTAATTGATGGTCTGTCTGTACAGGGGTCTGGGGGAAGAGGGAGTCATTTTTGCTTTCTTTTTGGATGACTTCCTATTAGCAATACTGCTGCCTGCTTTTGTTTACTTTTTTAAGAAAAAATACTGACAGCTTTGATCGGAATGGATGTAGAAATGGCAAGCATACCCCCAAAATAAATCATATGTCTCATCTCTGTCCACAAATGTCTGAAGAAAATCGTGGAACTTCTTTGGCATCTTTGTAATTAGAGGGACAAGCTGACAATAATATAGTATTAAGATGTTAACATAGACATGAAAAGTTCAAGTCATCTCATTCAACGTGATTCATTTCTACGTCTCAGTTGAATGACAGGTCCCAAAATAGCAGTCCTGTCTGTCAACAGCGTTAATAGAGCTACTTGGAAATTATACCAACAAGCTAGTCATTCTCCGATGAAACCCACTATCTTATAGACTAGAATTACTAGAAATATGTTTTCCAGAATGGTAATTTTGAGAGCATTTAATATGCCTCATGTCTTTAAAGGGAATATAAGTCAATGGCTAAATAGATTTTTTAAATGCTGAATAAAATTAAACATTTTAAATGAAGCTTCTCGGAGCCTTGAGATATAGCCCAAGAGCTTAAGAGCACTGCCTGCTCTTGCATGGGATCCAGATTCAGTTTCTAGCACCCACACGGCAGCTCACAATTACCTATAACTTCAGTTCCAGGGGATCTGATGTCCTCTTCTGGCCTCTGTGGGCATCAGGCTTGCACATGGTACATATACATGTGTGTAGGCTAACAGCTATCCATACAAACTAAAAATAATCTTTAAAAAAATTAGACTTTCCTGAGACATAAATATGCTAATATGAATTTATAATATTCAAGCTGTTGATATAATTGAGACCCTGTTTTGATGACAATGTTAAGGGAATATTGTTCTTTTGGAACCACTGACCCAACCCCATGGTCAAGGCTGAATTTGATGTTTTGTTATGAAATAAATAGTGTTTGCCTAATTTTTAATGTTTAATTTTTCTTCTTTTTTTTTTTTTCAAGACAGGGTTTCTCTGTGTAACAGCACTGGCTGTCTTAGAACTTGCTCTGTAGACCAGGCTGGCCTCGAACTCACAGAGATCTACCTGTCTCTGCCTCCTGAGTGCTGGGATTAAAGGTGGAATTTTCTTTTTAAAGTGTATTGCAGCATGTGATACTTTCTCAATAAGTACAGCCCTTCTCCCACATCAAAAAAAAAACTTCTTTTCACAGCAGAGGCAGTTACATACAACCATAGGCAGTCAAAATGCAGAGAAGAAGTAACTGTGGAGGAGCAGCCTTGAATGGGACATCTGTAACACAGCTACTACACCTGAGACTCAGGGAGCAGAGAGCCAGAGGAGGTGGGAAGATAGTCAGAGCCCAAGGATCAAGACACTTGCTGCACCCATAAAATCTCAACAATATGGCTGCCCGCACAAGACCTGCAAAGACCAAACCAGTCAGTATGCCACACTGATGGGGATAAAGTTCACAAACTCCAACCTCAGGTAGCCATTGAGTGCTGAGGGAGGGAGAATTCATTTTCTTCAGAGCCCAGTGTCCTGATAGGTTGTACAATACAGCCCTAAACCCATATATAACCCATACATAAGTGCGTAAAACAATAAGAATTATAGGAAACAAGGTTATAAATCTGAGTAGTGAATATGTGGCAGGGCATAGGAGGGGTTGGAAAGGGGAGAGAGAGAACTGGAGAAATGCTATGAATACAATGTGCTCACATATGAAATTCTCAAAAGCAACTAAATTCTTATTTGAAAGTGAGAACAACATTTATAATAAATGAATGAAAGTGTATAACTCTCCAAAACAAAACTTTGAGAGCACTCTAACTTTTAGAGGGATATGGAATACACATAAGGCTGAACTTCAAGAGCCTAGAATTCCCCATTTCCCTTGGCCTTCTGACTCAAATTTAGCCAGCTCTAGGGGATCTAACATTCTTTTCTGGCCTCCATGGGCACCAGGCACACACATGATGCTCACACACATATACAGGCAAAACACACATATGCACATTTTTTTTTTTTAAGAACCCAAATCGCTGGGCAGTGGTGGTGCGCACTTGGGAGGCGGAGGCAGGCAGATCTCTGTGAGTCTGTGGCCAGCCTGGTCTAAGAGCAAGTTCCAAGACAGACAGGGTGACACAGAGAAATCCTATCTTGAAAAAAACAAAACAAAAAGAACTCAAATCACAGAAGGCACATATACCCATACACACATATTTAAAGAAGTAGGAATACATATATATATAATAAATTATACATATAAATAAATTATATATATAGATATATAAATGTATAGATGCAGACATACTGGCATAAACTTCTATTCACATTATCTGGAATGATACGAAAACTGGAAAATCACAGCCGCATCTACATGAAGGACAGCTGGACTGAAGAACAGACACCAAAGAGAGGCTTCCTCCTATGCTTGGCTTTGTACTATTTGAATAATTGATCATAAATAAAACAGTGATCTTACCTATGAGGGAAGAAAGGGAGGAGGAAAAAGAAAGTGAGGGAAGAAAGGGAAAGAGATGCAGTGGTTTGAGTGATAAACACCCTTCACAGGCCCGGGCATTTGAACACTTGGTCCCCAGTGGCTGGCACTCTGTGGGGAGGTTATGGAACTTGTAGGAGAGGCGCCTTGCTAGAAGAAGAATGTCACTGGGTGCTGGCTTCTAGAGTTTCTAGTCTTGTCCCATGTCAGTTCACACTCTCAGCCTCCTACGTGCTGTTAAAGATGTGGTCTCCCAGCTGCCTGCTCCAGCCACTAGCTACCACTCTTTTGCCATTGTGGACTCTTCCTTTTAGCCCATAATCCCCAAATCAACTCTTCCTTCTATAAGTTGCCTTTTAGCACAACAAAAAGTAACTAATATTGATATGAAAATACAGGATACAGATATGATAGGATAAAAGAGTGGATTGCTGAACCTACTTTTAAAGATCAACTGGTTTAAAATGTCTTACACTGGTATAGATTTTAGTTTATTGATACAAATAAAGTTAATTTTGTTATACTGTATGTATATTTCTACTCTTGCTTAAGGTATTATGTTTGTGTAACTCATTTAAAATTATAATGTAAAATTAAGAAATACAGATTAATAATTAGTCATCTATGATAATCAAACTCATAGTCATGTTAGTTAAGCTTTCTAGGTATACATAGATATATTTCAGTTAGGTAGATAATCTCCAAACACTTCAAAAACCTACAGAATATGGCATTTAAAATGTTTTAAAAACTTAGACTTTTCTGGACAATGAGACGTGTCTGTTCCTGGCAGCACCAATTATTTCAAGGAGAATGATGGGCACTGAATAAACTCATTATAGAGTTAGCTTTCTTTGTGACAAAAGTTAGCCACTGGGCAAAAAAAAAAAAAAAACCCTTGCATCGAATGATTGACAATATGTTGTATAAACTGGACATGCAGAACCCATAGGAAGGTGACCACTGAACTTTGAAAGGCAAAATGGTCCTTCAGGTTCCTGCTTCGCAGAAGAAACTGCCAGGCATTCTACAGGACACAGAGAAAAGTGACTGAGAGACTCTAGACCTATGGGCTGAAGATGGATGCCCCAACGTTGCAGAGGAACTTTGGATGACTGTCCAGGCAGGCAGTTGTCTCTGTTATTCTAGATTTTTGGAAGTTGCTTACAATGCACTTCCTGTTTACTTAGGTAATGTTATATCCTTCTGAGGTCTTTGATGTAGTTGAAGACTAGATAATTTTAATTTTCCTTGGTTATGATAAAAGATAAATTAAATATAAAACTTTAGACTCACAAATATAGGATAGATAAAATATTTTCTTTAACTTTGCCAAATACAAATAGACTAGATATTATAACTATAATTCTTGCTTGATAACTGTTTAGTTGTATGTAATTTTACTATGTTGAAGTTAAAACCTTCCTTTTGAATAGAAAGAAAAGGGGAAGTGATGAGGAAATGTCTTTCTGTATGCTGTGAATATGTGTTGCTCTGATCAGTTGATAAATAAAGCTATTTGGCCTATGGCAAAGAAGCTTAGAGGCAGGAGGGAAATTCAAAGAGAGAGACAGGAAGAAGAGGGAAGAGACAAGTGAGCCACCCAAGGAGCAACATGTAATGGGATGCAGGTAAAGCCACGGAATATGTGGCAATACATAGATTAATAGTTATGGGCTAATTTAAGATATAAGAGCTAGCTAGCAAAGGGATTGAGCCATGGCCATGCAGTTATAATTAATATAAGCCTTTGTGTGTTTACTTGGGGGATGCGAGTGGGATAGATTTGTCTCGACCTCTGGCAGGCCGAGACACAGGAAATCTTCCATCTACATAATATAGAGGGGAATGTAGGAGATAGGATAAATAAATTAACAAACATGTGCCTTTCATCTGTTATATCATTGTCACCAGCCCCTGGTCACGACTGTTCCTAATTATATCAATGTTCTCAACATTGATAACTGTTCTTCACATACTTTATAGTTTTATTTGAACTTTTGCTTGTTTCACTTGTTAGTTTTCAAACAAGTTAATTAATATACCAATTACAATCTTCATGTCCATTTTCTCATTTTTATGGCAATTTCTGCCTTAGATGATTAGATTGAACCTATGATACTGATAAAGGCATGTAATAAGTATGCATCCTTGTAGATTGAAGTTTCTGTCATAAAAATGAAATTTTTCCATTTAATTTTATCCCAGAATTCTGTACACTATTAGTACATGACGGTAGGTTTTGCCATCATTGTAATCATTAGCACTTGCTTTATCTTTCTATAAAATGTCCTCTTTTATTTCATTTTTACATTTCTATAATTAAAAAAAGTATAGCTAAAGGCTGGACTTCAGGTTTCCTTGAAGCTGCTGTGCAAAAGCAGGGGCCCAGCTGCAGCATTCAGGATGTTTCTTCTGCTGTTCCACAGAGCATGGGTTGATACAGGTGCAGCCGAAGCTGTAATTGAATGCAGCATTATGTCACCTCAAGAAAAGTACTGCAGGCAACAGTAGCAGCTGTGGGACCAGGCTCCAAGGAAAGGGCAGATTCAACCAGCTGGTTTGAAAGCTGGAGACGAAGTTCTCCAAGAACGTGGAGGCGCAGATGACAGGGGTTGTGTCTTTATAGAGTTGGTAACATTCTCTCAAAGTATGCACCCTGAAAACACCATTGAAATGACATCACATGAAGCTGCCCATTCCGCTGACATGCTGAACTATTTCATCATATAGAAAACTTCCATGCCTCCCTCTTGTAACAAGCTGACAATACTTACACTAATGGCATCCACTTTTTCTGAGGTCAGCTTTGCTGTGCTGGTATAAACACTTCCAAATGAAATAATGCAAATAACTTTGTATGTTTTTGAACAGGGTCATTTAAACTGCTTACGCTTATTTTCTTTGCCATACAGTACATCATCTTTGTACATATTATATTTACTGTGGTTTATCAATCTTATTTTATTATTGGATTGATGATACATACATACATATATATATATATGTATATTGTTGTTGTTGTTGTTGTTCTTTGTTTTTTTGAGACAGTCTATGTAGCTCTGGCTGTCCTAGAACTCATTATGTAGACCAGACTGGCCTTGAACTCACAGGGAGCCACCTGCTTCTGCCTCCCAAGTGCTGGGATTAAAGACATGCACCATTCACTGGCTGTATTGATGATATTTTTTTAACATGGTTTTTCTTATTACATTTGTTTAATATGTATGTCCATGTGTGGGAGTGTGTGTGTGTGTGTGTGCGTGCGTGCGTGCGTGCGTGCGTGCGTGTGTATGTGTGTGTGTGTGTGTGTGTGTGTGTGTGTGGTGTGTGTGCTGGTATGAACACACATGGAGGTCAGAATACAATTTTCAGGAGTTGGTTCTCTCCTTCCACCATGTAGGTTTCAGGAATCAAATTCAGGTCCCCAGGCTTCGCCACAAGTGCCTTTACCTGCTGAACCATCCCACTGGCCCCCTTTTTCATACTTTTTATTCTATTGGTTTTTTTTGTATCTAGTTTGAAGTTATGCCTTCTGTTTCTACTATGTTAATAACTAATGTACAAAATTTTAGCACATATATTTAAAGATGTGGAATTTACATAAAATGTATATTTATCAGTTGAAATGCAGCTGTAGTCAGTACTTAATTTATGTCTACCTTTCTTTCACTTGGGTTTTCACAATGTTGAGATTTTTTTTTTTAGGGGAATTTTACATCTGAGTTTTTTTGGGGGGATTGGTTTTTTTGAGACAGGGTTTCTCTGTGTAGCCCTAGCTGTACTGGATCTTGCTCTGTAGACCAGGCTGGCCTCAAACTCACAGAGATCCGCCTGCCTCTGTCTCCCAAGTGCTGGGATTAAAGGCTTGTACCACCACTGCCCGGCACATCTGATGTTTTTAATATTTAAAATAATTACTTCTTAATTATAAACAACATTGCTGTGCCCAGTGCTTCTTTGTTTTGTGATCTCCCTCTGAGTTCACTTTTATTGCTCAAGTATATTTCCTGTTAGCTATTCTACGTAGGCTTAGAAGTGATATGCTAAATCTCTTATTGTTTTAATTATGTCCCAATTCATACTCACACTTGAGTGGTGAGTTGATAGTATAATAGGGTGCTGTCCTCACAGCTCTCTGAAATACCACATATATGATAGTTTGAATGAGATGTCCCCCACTGCATTGAGCATTGGAACAGTTGGTCGCAGCTGGCAGGGCTGTTTGGTACGTTTAGGAGGTGTGACCTTGCTAGATGAAATTTGTCACTGGAGGCTTGCTTTGGGATTTCAAACACGGCATGTCACTCCCAGTTCAGACTCTGCTTCCTGCTGGTGGTTTAAGATGTGAACTCTCAGACTACCATGCCTGCCTGCTTCCCCACTGTGATCTTTCTGTAATCATAAGCTCCAAAGAATCCCTTCTTTCTATAAGTTGCCTTGATCATGCTGGTTTTTATTTAGAAAAGTAATTAATACAATATATATTCTGAAGTATCATCTTGATCACTGAGTTACTGAAGCACACATATTCTTTCTTTACTGAGTTGTGCAGTCTATCCTTAACAATACTTGCTCCTCTGAAATACCATGAATCTTGAATGAGAAGTCACTTTGTTTTAGCCTGTCTCTGATTACAGCTTGTTTCTAATGACCCAGCTAGAGTCCTGGTCACAGGGTAGATCACCCCTTGCGGACACTGCCACTGACCAGACCAGAACACTACCCTATCTTCTGCTTTTGCAGTCATTGCCTAGAAGAGGGAGGGAAGAGTTTGTCTACAGTAACCAGGATGCTTGCCTTTCACTCCCATCCACTGCCTTTAGTTCAGAGTTTTCCCGGGCTTTTATTAACTGCTCCCACAGCCCCCTCTGTTTCTGTTTTGGACATGGATTCATTCCTCCTTCAACCTGACCTCACCCTAACTCCAGCTTTCAAAAGTGTCTCATGATTGTAGCCCACTAAACCGCTCCTTTCTTTCCCATATAGGAACAGTTGTTACTTAATTCTAGGGCCTTGGGGACACGGAAGGAGACATCAAGACCCTGCTCAGTTCTTCCTATTGCCTACACCCCAGCCTCACTAACAATTCCTTTTTGAAGTTACACATCCATAAAGACATCCAAATCTTAATGCTCGATCTAAATAAAATAATTCAATTTACATTGCTTAAAAACCACAAATAGTAAGCCACAATCATTTCCACGACTTGCTTAGATTTTGTCAACTTTCAAGGCTTTTCACTCAAAAAGGAGTTCCCTGGATGTATTTTTAGCTCTATGAGAAAATTCTGATTACTCTGTAAGGTATTGCTGCTGCTTGGTTTGGCGGCCATTGTTTCATTTGTATGCTCAATGATCTGATTCCCTGTTTGCCCCTGTGTTTCCCTCTCTCCACTCGCCTTATCAAGTTCTTAGACTCCAGGAAGAACTATTGTGGGATTTTTGTACTCAGTATGCTTTAAGTCTTCTTTCTTTTCTCCAGATCTGAAGTTTGGAATCTGAATCTAAACAAACCATTTGTCAGAGGCCACAGCTACACACCCAGGGCCAAGCAACCCAGGCTCTAAAAGTGTGGTGTGCATAAATGACTCACACGTGCCACCAGCACAGGCAAATGGACTTGGTGGAGTAAACATCTAAGGGGAATGTCAGTCAGCCAAGTTCAGGCCAGAGATACCTGCTCAAACTTTCTTCTTCTTCTTCTCCTCCTCCTCCTCCTCCTTCTTCTTCTCCTTTTCCTCCTCCTTTTCCTCCTCTCTCCTTCTCCTCCTCTCCTCCTCCCCTCCTCTTCTCCTCCTCCCTTCCTCCTTTCCTCTTCCACCCCTCTTCTTCCTCCTCTTCCTCCTCTTCCTCCTCCTTCTTCTCTTCTCTTCCTCCCCTCCTCTTCCTCCTCCTTCTCTTCCTCCTCCTTCTTCTTTTTTGTCTTTAAGATAAAATTACTTGGGCCTGCTAAATTCTACCATGTATTTCCTCAACTATACTATGAGAAAACTTACAAAGGTGTTAGCCAGCAAATGCTCCATGAAAGACAGTCTAGTACCTGAAAGACACTAAGTAAATTCAATGTTTTCCATGTGTCAAATGTCTAATCCTGGAGAGGCTTTCTGTATGCCCCAGTTTTCACATCTATGAAATACAATAACAGTAGTATTAGTGTATCAGTAAAGGTTCATCAAGAGAAAACACCTTCTGGTCAAAAGAACAGACTCTCTGGCCTGGTTGGAAACCCACCATTCCAACTGGGCCAGCTCAATCAATCACCTGGTCCAGGGGTCCGTAGGAAGTAAGGCTCAACTTAAGCCATTCTAAAGAGGTAGGAGATTCTGTGCTTTTTCATCCCAGAATTCCTGCCCCTGCACCACCACACACACACACACACACACACATACACACACACACACACACACACACACACACACACACACACAAAGAGTCTATTGGGTCTCCAAACATTTCTGTGACTTAAGACAGAAAAAGGTACATCATTTTTTTTCCTTTTTCTTTTTTTCTGCCTCTGTCTTTCAGATATTGTCTGAAATATTGTCAGAGCTTTTCCTGGTGCTTTGAGCTTCCTTACTCTTTCTCTAACCCCCACCCTGCCCCCAACACACACACACACACACACACACACACACACACACACACACTGCGTGGCTGCTGTGGTCACGTGTATCACCTACATCAGCCTCCAGGCCAGCTTAAACAGCATGGCTCGTTCCCTTCTCTCTATTCTCCTTCTGGAAGCTGCAGAGTTTTACAGCTTGCCTTTGGGGTTTGTCTTGGCTGGTTTTTTTTTTCTTTTCTTTTCTTTTCAACTCTAATAAAATTGTCCTTGAACTTCCATTTAAGTCCATTCTTAAATTCTTTTATTAATAAGACTAAGAACTCCAAGAAAGGGCCCCATTTCCCCTTTATCATCAGTACCTACATCCCACAACTGCCATGAAGATGAAATGGTTGATGTGAGCACTGTGCCTAGAGCAATGCCCAGCACACTGTAAGATCCATACATGTTTGCCAAGGCAACTGTGTGAGAATTGCTTTCAGTTGCTGCTATTCCCTTCAGTAGAACAGAGCTGACCAGTGACGTTGTTTAGGGAAGGGGTCCATTTCACCTCGGCATTTTTCTGACTTGCACCTAGACACTACTAGAACGGACACCTCCAGAGAGAGCTGATCACAGTGTGGAGAAGATGACAAGTCCCCATAAAACTCCAAGGCTGGTGCTGGTCGGTTTCAGAAGAATGACTGTGTCTTTGAAACGCTTTAGGAAAGTCCTGTAACTAACTCCCTGACTGAGGAAAACCCATCCCCCCCGCCATGTGAGTGTGTGTGTGTGTGTGGGGGGGGGACCGCATTCCAAGTCCTGTGTTTCACCTTGCTCCCAGCATATCACAACAGCCGGAACAGGAAGCCTAGGAGTGTGCATCTGCCTGACTGCGGGCTGTGTCACGTATTGTATTGCAGCCTTAGGCTCTGAAAGTGGAAAATGGCCACTGTTCTAGTCAAGTGGGGCTATGCCTCTGGACAGACTACCAGGAGGGTGTTGTTGTTGTTGTTGTTGAAAGGAGAAGGTTCAAGCTGATTAAAAAATAAATAGATAAACAAAACAAAACAAAAAAACCCACTACTGTGAAGGCACTTCTTAGCCAGCCCTGGCAGGAAAGTCTCCTTTTAACCCATATACCTATTTATCCAGAATCCCCTTGGTGAGAACATGGTCTTACATACTCTTAGATTGTAGAAAAGACTAGGAACTGTTTGTGGCTCTTGGGGTCAAGTGGTCTAGAGAGAGCAACGTCTTGAAAATGTCTCTTTCGAACTTCCTTTCATACTGAGTGGATGGATTAGAGTCTGAGCAAATATTTCCTTGGCCTTCCCCCTAGCGTGTCCATGTTGGATTAGCTTCCCAGCCTCATTTGAGGAGGTGTGTGCTTGCATTTCTCATTAATGCGACAGGTCTCCTTAGTAAATCCTAGAACTCAACAGTCTGGATTGAACAGTGGTCTCTGTCTTGATTTCCTCTTAAAAGCATGAAATTGTGTCCTGCATGCGCACAGTTCTGTCATCTCTTTGAACATCTCATGCACAAACACAGTCTTAACAAAACCAAGCAAGATGATACCTGAAGCTATGAGGAAAATATTTATCCTTAGAGCATGCCAAGCCCAGGCTTAGATACCGGGGAATTCCAGAGAGCGATCATGTGCTGTTTCATCTAATCAATAACCATTACAACATCAACAGAAGACTACATGCTCCAGGAATTAGGGGCGAGCAGAATCCTTGAGCATTTCACCTTTCTATTGCACCCGAGCGGTCTTTACCTCTTGCCTCAAACCTGAGCTCCCAGCTCTTCAAGGCAAAAAAGCTCTGCATTTACCATATCTATGCTGTTTAGAAGACAATTAGAAACCATTAGGATGGACTGCAGCTCCTTAGGGTTCTCAGACTGTTAAAGCTCTGTATCACATTGTTCCTGTCTTTCAAAAAAAGAGTCCTCACCAAGGAAAGCGCGCGGTCAACAGAAATGTCCCTGTCTCACAGCATTTCCAGGGATACGTTTGTATCATCTGGTGCATCATAGCCCTAGCTAGTCCTCTAGGCACCCCCCAAACCCCCAGAAGTGCAGAATAGAACAATATGGAAATAAAGGATGGGGAACAGGATGGCTGTGCTCTCCACCTCAGGACAGGCTTTCCCACAGTGGACCAGAGAACCAGAGGACCTGCCTATGAGCTGGCATTCTCAAAAATTTCTCAAAAGCAAAGGGCAATAGCAAACCTCCACGGAGGAGATGAAAGTGACAGAGAATGAGAGATTGTATGGAAATGTAGCATAGGCATGGGGGTCCCTGTGGGGGAATTCTTAGAGACTTCACTTGCAGTTTTCCCTCTGCTTTTTTTTTTTTCAGTCTCTAATAGAACTTGTAAGATGGGTTCAGGGAAAGTCTTGGCCTCTGTCATCTAAGCAGGCTGTCCACCAGATGCTAATGAGCGCTTCTTACTGTGGTAAGAACTTATGAGTTCTAGAAGCCACATTCTTTAAGAGTAGAAAGAGCAAGCTAAAACTAAATGTGATGTCTTTTAATTATTTTTGTAAAGTTTTATCTTTAAAATACACGAGCATTTTAAAAATTAATTTTTATTATGTATGTTGGACAATGCAGCCATTAAAGCATGGGGAGTTTTCTGAGAGTTTTCTTCTAAAACTTCTGAAAAGACTGGAAATTTGAAGACAATCTGCCAGTTAAAGTTGTCTGAAGGTCTGTACAAAAAAAAAAAAAGGAGTGTGGTCCAGAACCCAATTCCACTGTATCAGAACTGACCCCAAGGTGCCATGAGAAGGAAGACACCAGTGGATATACAACTGGAATTTGTTGGGGGGTAGGAGGGGGTGTGCTGACAGAACTCAGTCCTGCGTGGCCGCAAGGCCAAATGAATTCTGTTTCACCAGAAGGAGTTTATAGGGTTAGGACAAAAGTGACTTACTTCATCCAGGCCCGAAAGTACCTTTTTTTTGTTACAGTACCCTTGCAGGCTACTAAGGATGGGTCCTCAGGCTCTGTTGAGGCCCAACTAAAGAATGTTATTTCCTTATGGTCAAAAGAAGGGGATCTACCTCTGACTCTGTGTGAACACATGAGTCTGATCTGCTCCAAAGACTAGAACATTTCATGCTGTTGTCTCCCCGACCCTTAGCAGTTAATCCAGCTGGGCCTGTCAATCAAGAACCAGAAGGCCACCCCTAGGAAATGTGGCTTCTGAAGACATGCTAGGGAAGAGGAGGAATAATTAGCCTCTTAAGGAGATAACATACTTACCCTTCCCAGAAACTCTGGCCCTGATCAGTTGCCCATAGTACTAGGGCTTCATTGATCTCTGTTCATCCTACCTGCTTCTCTGTAGAAAAGTATAACTTCTTCTTCTCTGTATTTCTTTTTGTCTAAGTCCAGGCTTGCTTTAGCTGATGTTTTGGGTTTTTTTTTTTTTTCACACTTTCTCTGAAGCTATCCCTGACCCCACCCTCCTTGTGACTGCTCAGGTCTTCTTCCTCTGGGTAGCTGCCAAGATTTGCAGCTTTCCTACCCTGTTGTTTTTCTTTCACTCTCCAATGAAATGGTCCTAGATCTTTCTTCTGATTCTGTTTCTAAATTCTTTTGTTAATGAGACTGGGAACTGCAACTTTCCCAGGAACATATGGCATGCAATGTGGGGCTTCCCAAAGTTTCCTGTCACCTTTATCTCATACTAAGTCAGACTAATTCCTGGCACCAGGATCTACCTGTAAAGCAGACATCTTATGAAAATGGTTTTTATATTGCATTAGAAAACAACACAGGAGAAACCGATTTGGTTTCCTAGAGGACAACCATGGACCAGATGGCTATAGTCAAATTGTAACAGGCTTCCAGACCATAGTAGTTCCCCAAACCTTAGCATGACTGACTCCATGATGGAAGTACCTACCATTCATGCCACAAAACTCAGAACACAGACAGCACCACCTGCCAAAATGAAAACAAAGACCTAATCCATCCAAGTCCATAGTTCTTGGAAAGTGTCTAAATGTACTAACCTTGTTTTTGGGCTTCTACAGTTCTGTTTCTGGTTAACTGTTTTTGTTAACTGAAGTATGTCAACCCAGAACATGGTTTTTATGCTTAAAAACTCACCCTAAGAAAAGCTCAGGGCTACACTGGGATCCCAAACACCCAGTGTAGTCAATGGCTGGCTAATAAAGACTTTCTATTGGCTTAAACTCATGTCCGAGCAGTATTCTCTAGTGGATACCCCACAACATTTCCAAGTAGAATTTGTACATACATATATATATATATATATATACAGCCAAGTAACGGAATGTCATGGCTGAGATTGGATCTTGGAACTTCCTTTCTGTTTTTTAATAGTTATGAGAGTAAGGAGAACTTATTTAACTTCTCAAAGCTTCATACTCTCAGAGCAGAAGTGGGAGTAGCCATTATAATAATCAGTAAAATATTTTATTTATTTATTTATCTGTGTATTTATTCATGTATTAGTTTTCAGTATAGGGTTTCTCTGTGTAGCCCTGGCTATCCTGGACCTCACTCTGCAGACCAGGCTGGCCTTGAACACAAAGATCTACCTGCCTCTGCCTCCCAAGTGCTGGGATTAAAGGTGTGCACCAACACATCCTGTTCAGAAAAACATTCTAATTGTATTATAAGATATATATTATGGTTGATATGGAGATAACGTGTTCTATTCCCTCATCTCCATATCCATAAGAAAGAAGGGTTCTAACTGACAAATTGATTAAGCCCTTGGGTTAGAGAATGAACTGAATGGAGGAAGGTTAAGGTAGACAGAGAACCTCAGCACAGGAAAATAGACTCCTTAGAGGTAGAGATCTGTACAGTGCATTTACGTTGTCCTGTGTTTGAAAATACCAAGAAGGGAAGATTTTAACACCTGACAATAGATGGAACCAGTTCCTGACCGCCATATGGCTGGTCTGTAGGACCAGAAGGACCCACACTGGCCCAAGTAGAACATTGTGTTTTCCAGAGAGAAAATACAGCTGAGCAGGGAAGTAGAGGTCTCTAGTACCCAGAGGACACCTGAAAATCCCATCCTCCTCCACCAGGAAACAGAGTTGTACTATATAATACATTCCATCTTCCCTGTTAGGATTTCATGGTCCCAGAAATTTTTACATTTCATCTGTGTTGAAAGAAAGAAAGAGAGAGAGAGAGAGAGAGAGAGAGAGAGAAAGAAAGGTTGGTATGAATTAGGCCTCTGCTAGAAAGGAACATAAAATCCCCAGGGGTGTTGGAACACAGTCCAATCTAACCCCAGAAATTCCTCAGTAAGTCCCAACAAGATCTTTTACTCTGTTCACGTGGTCAGGTGAGCTCTTCAGTTGACAAGGTAGGCTATAGTCTATATAGGTGTTTTTGCGTAAAGTCAGCTTGTTCTCAGCCTTAGTTTTGCTCACTGGATATGTTTAGCGTCTTTTTAGAATGCCCTTCAGACACATGAAGGAATTTGTGACAGTTACCCCTTGTTCTACGCACACACATGTACATACACACATGTGCACCCAACTGAACAGCATTGGTTTCGTCAATCTACTTTTTAGATGTCACCTTCCCAGGACCTTTCTTCCCTTCATGGATCCCGCTATGTTTATGAAATGTCCTTTCGAAGTTCAAAGTGCAGTGCACAGCGTGGAGCACACTCTTCTCAGCATGTGCTGAGAAGTTTCCCTCCCAGTGGAGTATTGCTTCGGACACTCAGCTCGGCAGCCGCACTGTGTGTCTGTCTGCCGGACCACACTCTCCACTGACCGGGCTCCCTCTTCTCTAGCAGTCAATGCTTCCTGCCTTCTTCCCACAGTCTTTTATCTTATCCTGTCCTACCCCTGCCTCAGCCCAAGGTTGAAATGGCCTCCAGCCAATGTATCATCTCCAGACTCCACAATTTTTCTTTCATCTGGTTACCTGAATGTTCTTTCTTACCCCAAAATAGCAATTCATTTGCTGAAAAAACAAAAAACAAAACCACCTTTCCTATCCCAGTAGCCTTCAGAGTGAGCCGTGACCCCTTGGCACAGCATTTGAAGTCCTTGGTGACCCAACTCTAGGCTGTTTTCTGGGCTTCTTTGTCCTCAGCGCCCTGTCAACCAAGCCAAACCCTTTGCCATTCTCCTCAGACTCAAATAGTTCGCGTGTTCTCCCTGGTTGTAAAGTTTTGTCATACTTCAAAGCCTTTTCCATAAAGCCATAAATGATCTCAGCTTTAGAAACCCTAAAATTTTTCAATATAAACAGATTTTTATAAAACCTATTTTTAAATATTTGTTTATCAAACAGTTTGTGTATAATTTATCTTACCCCTTCCCTGCCTCTATCCTCTTTCTAACTGGGCACAGTCCTTTACTTGAGGAGATTCCTAGCTACTAGAAACAGAGAAGCAACGAATAATGAGTGACCAGTACTCTAAAGTGGGATGGCTGGGAGAGTCTGGGCTGTGAAGGGTGGGTGTTTCCTAAGAGATGTCCCTCAAAAGGCTCCTGGGTTGTAGGGCTGAGCCCCAGGTGGTAGTGCTAAGTGAGTGGATAGTGAAAACACCAAGGTCATTCATGGGTTAATCCATTGTTCAAGTCACACTGATTGGACTATTAAGAGGTGGGGCTGAGATGGATGAAACATGATCCTCGAAGTATATTCTGGGACCCCACCCACTTCCTCTGTCTCTGCTTCCTGGATGCCCTCAGGTAAACAGCTTTCTTCCACCAAAGTCTTCTGCCAGGCCCCAGACCTAACAACAATGGAGCCAGCCAGCCATGGACGGAAAGCTCTGAGATTGTTAATCAAAATAAATTATTCCTCCATGAAGTTGTGCTTCTCAGGAACTTTGTCTCAGAGACAAAAGAAAATGACTAACACCAGTGTTCACATGGAGATTGTAGGGTTAGGGAATGCTCAGCTCAAGCCAGAAAAGCTGAGTTCTGACCTGACCAGGAGCTACAGAGGGAGTGATCTCCAGTGTCCCTTTGACAAATGAGATCATGGCGGTTTAGAGAAATGAATTGGTAACTCTGTGGCTGCTTTGAAGCATGAAAGGTGGGGTGTGGTGGAGATGAATGCACAGAGGTTGGCCAAGCGACTGTCAGGCAGGGCCTCGCAGGCTATGCTTCAGAGGTTGGTCCTTATGGGAAAGCCAGCACCAGCCCTTGGAGGTTTTTCAGGAGAATGGTATGTCATGACCAGACCTGTTGAGATTTTGAGCTCAACAATCACCATTCTGACTAACAGTGAAGGAAGGAAGTGAGAGCCAATTAGGAGTAGGGGCATTAGACTTAGGATGATACTTGGGGAAATGTTCAAATATGGCAGAATGTGAAAAAAAAAAAAAAAAAAAAAAAGGTGGCCTGGGAAGTAGACACCTCAAATATGGTGAACTTGGATGTGAATAGTTAGGAGAAAGGCTATATGCTAGGTTCCCAGCTTCTCCTCCACGTTTTCTTATTTTGTATAACTGCCTGCAAAGAGGTAGTCTGACCTTCCACAGAGTCAAAGACCTAGCTGTGCCAGGCACGATGTCTCCACTAGCATCAGATCCTTTAGAACCCCTCATCCTTGGACAGGCCCAACAATGCTTGCACAATTTCTGAAAACTCCTAATTTTGTAGGCCAGTTTCATTTATGATTGCCGATAGGGCACATTGTTTTCCAAAAATATTTCTGCAGGTTGGTCACTTTGCAAATGGACTATGGTTGGTTCATCTGTGATACTCTACCCATTTTTCTATACGACAGCTATTTACTGGATGTTTCCAGCCATTGCTTTAGATGTTGGTGATAGAATGGTGAATACGATAGAAGCGTCCTGTCCTAACAGCGCTTGTTCTACCAGAGGATGATTAACACATAGAGCTGTAATTGTCCAGAAGCAACATAGAGGAAACAGTAAAGACAATGAACCAAAGAGTAAGTAGTTAAGCTACAAATTAGATGTTGATTAATAGGCTGGGATGCATGAGAAGAGCGTGCTGGACAGAAGGGGTAGCTCCTTGCCAATATCTTAGCGTGGAACCAGAATAGCAGAAGAGAGTGCCCTGGAATGAGATTAGAAAGATGGGCAGCTCACCTTGGAGGGCCTCACACGTCATAGAAAACGGGGGTTATCTATTCATCAGGAGATTGACATGCTCTGACCTTGGATATACTCTCCGTCTCCTCAGAGGTTGGCCTATGTCTATACCTCGCATCTATGGAGAAAAGCTGAACAGGGCTCCACGACTTTGCCTTCCCTGAGAATGTTTCAGAAAGAAAGCAGCCAAACCTTGTTTACGATCTTCATTCAGTAAAAATGTACCTGGGCTTTGTTCCAGCATCTTTAGTAATATTATTGATTATTTCTCCAGGCGCAGGAATGTATACCACTCTTTGTCCAAGCAAGAGCGCTGAGCAAAACACCGAACAAAGTCTCTATTATGTTGTGTGTGGAGCCTTGGTGTGTGGTACCTCTGATACCCGTGTTGCCTCGGAGCATGAGAACTAGAGATACGATGATGGAGCAGGAGAGAATGAGCAGGGCCTATTATGACTGGAACTCTGAATGGAAAAGGAAGAGAGGGCGGCTGGTAGGAAGCCAGTAGCAGACGGTAGCAACAGAGCTCCAGCAGGTGATAAATCCAGGCTGAAAGGAAGCAGAAGCGAAGGTCAGGGAGACAATGTGGCTTTGAGCCCTTTATGGCGAGTGAGATTGTGGCTAGCATCAGAATCACAGCTGTGATTCATTTGTCTCTCCAGAGTCACCAAGAAGAAGCGGCGGTAATTAGTTCTCCAGTTCAGGTGAGCAAAAACTGGAGCAGCCACGGCTGGAAGTCGGACTAGAAAGGGAAGCTTGAGAGCCAACCTCCTGTTCCATCGCATTCTCCCATCATGTTTTCTCTGGGTCTGGAAGAGCCAGGAACACTTCCCAGGATAACAAAAGAGGTGTGGTGGTGGGACTGGTATTTATATAAAGAAGAAAGCTGTCCATGGGATAACAAGTTTTCTAAGGAGCCCTGTCTTAAATAAGAGGGCCTGCCACTCTGCTAATCACTGAGAATCTCCCCTATCCTCACCCTGTTCCTCCTAAACAACAAAGCACCCATCCTTAGAAGAAGACTGTTTTCAGTCATCTCTAGATTCCAGGCTGATTATTCCTTTTGCTTGATAGGAATGTAGATGAGGCTGTACTGTGAGCTCTTGGGTCTTGGGCTCTTTTGCCTAGTCACTAGAAATTTCATCAATGCCCTCACAGTCGAGTGCTGCCCATGTGTTAGTGATCTCACAGAGACACCATTGTAATGCTTCGTGATGGTTTTCCTTGGGGTGGGGAGTGAGGAGGAGGGGTCCTACATGGGTTCCCACATGCATAAAAACAGTGCTGTCAGGATTTCACTCGGAGTAGAAGCCTGAGCATGTCACTCAAATCACAGGGGAACTGTATTGGCTGCTTGTCAAAGGTTGAATTGATTTTAAAATTGCTTTGATGACTTATATATTCAGTGCACAGTTTGGGGCCTCTGTTTATCTCTCCATATGAGCCTAATCACAGCTTGAGAGCATTTGAAGCTTGCTCTATTGGCCGTTTGAAAATACAGGTTGTAGTCACGTGGACTACGGGCTTCCAGTTGCTGAGGGAGAGTCTCACATTTGGAGTTCATTCTTGGCTAGCCTCCAAAGCACTGAATGAATAGGTCTATTTAAGATGAAATTTCAGTTTGATCTCTCCACAGAATGCTTTTGAATTAAACATATACCTACGTTGTGCATTTTCACTTGGGGTTATATAGCAGAGGAGCGCTCAAAAGAAAAGACAAGCACAGGAAAACAAAAAAAAAAAAAAAAAAAAAAAAACAACCATCCCCAGCCCACTGGTTAAGTTGGTCTCATTACCCACTTTTCCTTCCAAGTTCAGTCAGGTATTGTGAACAGCAGGAGGTCTGACTTTTGCCCAAATCCCTCACCAGGATAGATAAGAAAACCTTGCCAACATAGACTGAAAATTCAGAACTGGACAAGAAGGAGTAGACTTTTGTTCACCTATGAATTGATTAATAAAAGGTAGGAGGAGGCATCTGAAAGAAAAGTCAGGGGGGAATCGGAAGCGTAGCTCGCGTGAATGGCTAAGCTTCCGTGCTATGTGTTAGATTAGTGAGGGCGATAATTAGTTGACGTTAGGAAAATGGAAAGTAAGACTGGAATGCGATAGCCTGAAAAACCAGAGTCCCTAGAGCTCTGGACTTGTCCTGTCACGACTGGCTGATGTTTGCACAACTTTCCCCAGGGTGGGGGCCACACAAATTCCTTATGCTAATGGACACATTTGATGGATTAAACTAAAATCTAACCAGGGATATTCATTACCCTGCAAGGTGCACGGTCAATTCATGTGGACTTGGAAAGAAACATTGAGGATGGAGGCAGAGATGGATCAGGTCTGCTTGCTAAAACTCACAGGGTTAATGGTTATGTGGATGACAGTCTGAAAAGCTAATGATTTCCTTTTCTGATTATTCTCAGTCCTTGTCCACAGTGAGGGGCGGGGGTGGAGGGCATCATGCTTCCCAGAGTTCCAAGGCTGCCAGTAGGAACGACAAAGGTTAAAAGCCAGGCAAAGGATGATGACCCTGCTCATGCCAATCAACACATTTCAGGACAATGGTTTCAAGGGAAGGATCAGAGATGGGTTTCCAGCAAAGTTAACCAGACTTAACTTCAAAGTTCTTGACTTCTCAGAGACTCCAAGAAGAGCCCTAAGCCCAGGGTCCTGTTTTTTAGACCTTGGAAAATGGAGGTATTTTAACCCCCGTAGATGAAACTGTTTCTTTCCCTGTCTGACTTGCCTTCCATTTCCCCTTGTGTAGGAAGTTCTAGAATAGCTGTGCGCGTTGTGAATGTCTGACAGAGTGAGGTTGCATTGGGAATCTTTTAGCTTGGGTTCAGTGTAATTATGTTCATGTGGTTTATAAGGGCTTCTGTGTATACTTTTCCCAGTTCTGGGACACAGATGCAAGACATAAAGTAATATTGTGACTTCAGTTTGTCCCACAGTGTTCAGCTTCGCAGTTTTGGGGTAGCAAAAAGAAAAAGAAATGTCCCTAAAAAAATGTGTGGGTCCAAAGAGCTATTCTGTTTTTTATTTGTTTGTTTGTCTTTGTTTTGTTTCCTCTGGCTTTGCACTGTTTGTGGACCTGGACAGAGACTTTGCATGCCTTTTACATCCTAAATAAATATCTATTTTTAGAACTAGTGCATATTTGGATTGTGTGCTGTTTTCTAAGAAGCTCAAAAACCCTGGATCTGACCTTGCCAGTGAGTAAAGGCAGTATCTAAGAAGTCAGCTAATACCACCAGAGATTAGAGGTCCACACAGGAAGCTTTTCTAGCAATTGGGAGTCCAGAAGCTGAGAGCAGGATAACCAATCCTGTAATCAACTTTAAGCCTCCAGGAACCCTGTCCAGACCCAGCCTGCCTGACCAGTCCTTCCAGCGATACCGAAATCTGCACACCTTCTCCACAGAAGGACTGAGGGACCTGAAAGAGGGATGCCTGTTGTGAAGGTTGTAAAGTGTGTCCTGGGACGGCTTCTGTCCTCCAAGGGCTGGACAGAGTGTGCTACTGGAGTAACTGTGATCTTCTGTCAAAAGCATTTGATATTCCCATTACTTCTTTTTTTTTTTTTTTTTTTTTTACTTTTATTGATTCTTTGTGGATTTCACATCATACATCCCATTACTTCTTAACCTCATGCATAAGGTGTCAAGTCAGGAGGCCCTTCCCTGCCATCTCCAAGCCCCTCCCCAGTGTCAAGCTCCTGAGAACCTTCAAAGAGAACACAAACAGAAACTAAGCTCAAGAGGATGCACCTATTTCTGAGAACACAGTCCTCTTTCATTCCCTACAGCTCTGGAGTAGTCTTCTGCACGGACAGAAGGTTCTGTTTAGCGTCCTAACTTGATTTTCCCATTTCTCAACCCCTCTACATCTTTCATGGCCCACCGATAAACCATATCCCAAAAGACGTTAATTAATAAAGTAGCTAATGGATTGCGCGTGGTGTCAGGATCCATTATCACACATTCTTTCTTCTGCTGTTCAAAGCGTAATCTGGACACTAGAGTCCCAAGCAATTTCAGTCATCAAATGAGTTAAACACATTTTCCGGTACAAATAGAAATTTGCATTTCCATTCAAATGTAATAATAGCACATTAGAGACAGTTTTAGAAAATAGTCATAAATAACTGAAAATATAAACACTAGCTAAGTCTAAAATTCATATATTATAATTGATGACAAGTTTTGAGACATAGGAATATGCTTTTAAATGTACACGCACACTATGAAGACACCACACCACTGACCATTGATGTTACCGGTGTGTCAGCAACAGTTTAAATTACACTCTTATGACGCATTGTCAGCTTTCAGTTAAGTCAAGTTTGATCCTCTTTTCAAAACCATCCATCTTCAAATTGAATAGAACATAGTTTATTATTTCAAATTCCCACCAACAAAGCCACTAGAGTGAAGAGTGTTGAACAGCCTCCTTTTGTTACCTTATACTCCTGTCAACGTAACAGAAAGTGGAAAGTTCTGCAAAAAGTTGTCTGAAGGAAAAGCACACCTGATGGCAATTAGTCACGGCCACCACCATCAGTCCCTCTTGATGTAGTCACACCCTGTGTGGTTTTCTGCTGCGTTGTGACTGCTGGTTTTTAGCAGCGCTCTTACCCCAAAGGAAAAGTCACAACACACGACAGAATCCACTAACAAGAGTTTTATCAAGACAAAGAGAAAGGGATAGA
>CABHPP010147030.1:0-38016 GCA_902168425.1 Peromyscus attwateri
CTGGCTCGGTTCAGAAAGGGGCAGGCCTCCCATGGGAATCAACAAAGCGTGGGATATGAAGTTGAGGCAGGACCAAGCTCCTCCCCCTACATCAAGGCTGGGCAAGGCATCCCAGCATGGGGAATAGGTTCCCAAAAGCCTGCTCAGGCGCCAGGGACAGGTCCTGGTCCCACTGCTAGGAGCCCCACAAATAGACTAAGCTACACAACAGCCACCCATGCAGAGGGCCTAGTTTGGTCCCCTGCAGGCTCCCTAGCTGTGGTCCAGAGTCTGTGAGCTCCCACAAGCTCAGGTCAGCTGTCTCTGGGGGTTCCTCCACAGCCCATCACATTTCTTAAATGAAACACAATCATAGTTTTTCCTCTTTCTGTTTGGAAAGTGATCACACATACATTTCTTCTTCTCTTTGCTCATAGATATGTCTTCAACCTCAGCAGAAGGCAAGAGTGGAGAGCTAAGTGGTAACATCTTTTACTGTGTGGTTTTAACTAATAAGTACTTTTTGTTTTAAATTTTAGCATATGTTAATTATACATGATAACGACTTTTGTTATGACAATTTCACACTTTTGTATAGTGTGCTTTGATTATATTCACCTCTATCACCCTCCTCTGTGCCCCTCAGACTCTTACTAACTCTGTTCCTCTTCCCAGTGAGGCCATCTTCTACTTCATGACTTTATTTTATAAACTAATCAGTTTAATTAAGGTTACTTAGCAAAGCATAAGTGAGGAGTTACTTACAAGAGCGCAGACAACTCATCAGTGGCTACAACACGAAGAAAGCCCACCCCCCCCCTTCACCCCCCCTCAGCAACCATCAGTTGCCTATAGCGCCTCAGGGAGGGATGAGGCGAGGCCTCATGAGCTCCTTCTCTTTCCACAATGGGATGATGATGAGCCCAATCTTGTGCAAGTCTTGTGTAAATAATCACAGCTGCTGAAAGTCAAGAGTGCAACATCTATGTCTTGCCCAAATGACAATGTTCTAGAACTCCCTAGGACTTCTCCTGCTGTTACATTCTTTCTACTGCTTCTACCATATGGTTCCTGAGACCTGGAAGAGGTATATTGAAGTCTCATTTGGGACTAAGCATAAAAGTCACTTCTTCTCAGCACTTTGACCAGTCATGAGTCTCTGCAATAACCATAAACCCATGCAAAAACAAGCTTCTCTGGCTGAAGCTGGAAGCAACACTAACCTATGGGCAGAACTATAAGAATTTAGAAGTCAATTTGACAGTCACATTGTGTCCACTTGGCAAGACAACCGCAGTACCTTCCCCACTAGGGCTTATCACCTACCCAGACCAGTTTTACAATACTAGATAATAAATTCCCTTCTTTGGAGAGGGCTTCAAATCCAGTCAGAAAGCAGCTGGTTATCCCCATAGCAGTCATGGCACCCTTACACCTGTGAGAACATCATGTCTGGCATGTTCGCAGTATAGCATTCAAGGGTCACAGCTGAGTAAGACTATTTATAGCAATTATTCCCCCAGCAGCCTAAACAGAACCTTCTGGCACTGTGAAAACTAGCCAGCAGAGAGAAAGCTTCCAGAATCTCAGTTTTATTTCTTTATGTCCTGCAAGCCAAGAATTTGTGTCTTTATTAACATACACGTGTTTCTTGCTTGCCATATTGTATTTAGGAAATGAACCTACTTAATGCTTGTATTGACCACAAACCAGATCAATGAAAAGACATTCTTTTTTTTTTTTTAAGCTTCATGCTTTCTATGTTTTTACACAGATGCATCTTCAACCTCTGCAGAAGAGACATCCTCTGGTAATACTTTCTATCACATTAAGTTAAACACAGTTTCAGTCTTCCCTTTATCCAGCAAATGGATGCAGTCATGCATCTCCTTTTGACTTCTAGATATGTCTTCAACCTCAGCAGAATCGAGTTCTAAAACTGGTAAGTCCCCCTGTTCTGGTGCTTAAAATACTGAGCAAACACTCATTTGTTGTGTTACACTTAGGAAATGATCTGTTTAACGATGAGTTTGGCATCTGATACAGACCAGTGACAGAAGGTTCATTTTAAAGTACCCCCTTCTCTGGCTTCCTACACAGATACATCTTCATCCTCAGCAGAAGAGACAAGCTCCTCTGGTAAGGTGTCCTGTTGTCACATTTCTTTATTTAAAACATCTTAATTCATTTTAGTCGCTTTTTAAGAAATTGGCAAATATGGTAATTAGTTTCAGTCTGTCATTTTTATACACACTCTGTTGTCCCCCCCCACAGCACTTGTGACATTCCAGTCCAGTAAGCCCTTTCCTTTTTTGTCTCATGTGTTCTATTACCCCTCTTCTTTCTTAAAACTTCCTTTTCTCCTCCCACAGCCCTTCTCCTGTTTATTGACCTACATCTGTACTCATATGCTCACATATATACACATAGAAAGATTTAAAACTCTCTCTCTGCACATGAGAGAGAATGCGGTATTTGTCTTTCTGAGTTTGTTACCTCACATAATACAGTTATTTCCAATTCCATCAATTTTCTTTCAGAGTTCATAATTTCCTTTTTCTTTACATCTGAATAAAGTTCCATTGTGCATATGTACCACATTTTTGTTATCCACCTGTCTGGTGATGAACATCTAGCTACTGTGAATATCATAGCTATAAACATGTATGTGCAAGGGTCCTGAGTTAGGACTTGGAGTCCTTCGGGTGTACACTCAGCAGTAGCGTAGTTGGATCATATGGTAGTTCTAATTTTAGTCTTTTGAGAAACATACACATGGATTTTCATAGTGGCTCTATCTGTTTATACTTCTATCAGTAGTGTATAAGTTCTCCCTCACATCTTCATCAGCATTTAGTCATTTAATTTCTTGATGGCAGCCATTCTGATTGGGTCAAGAAGGAAGTAGTTGCTGGGTGGCGGTAGTGCATGCCTTTAATCCCAGCACTCAGGAGGCAGAGCCAGGTAGATCTCTGTGAGTTCAAGGCCAGCCTGGTCTACAGATCAAGATCCAGGATAGACACCAAAACTACAGAAACCCTGTCTCAAAAAAAAAAGGGGGAGTAGTCTATTTTTTTAGTGTATATAAGTCTGTATATAAGTATGTAAAGATGTGAAGGCAGGTGCTCTCTGAGTCCAGAAGAGGGTGTTGGATCCCTGGAGCTGGTGTCACAAGCACTTATGAGTACTTGTTCTTAATCACTGAGCCATCTCTCCATCCCTAGAAGTAGTCTTACCTTGCATTTTCCTGATGAGCTAAAGATGTTGAACAACTTCAAAAATATTTGAGCTAAGGATGTTGAACAACTTCAAAAATATTTGTTGGTCATTTACATTTCTTTCTTTATGAATTGTCTATTCCATTGTCAGCCGGTCTATTGATTGACAACTTTAGAGTTTAGGGATTTCATTTTTGCAGTCCTTTGTATTCTGTCTGAATTATAGCTGGAGGAGATTTTGTGGGCTGTCTGTTCACTCTACTGGTGGTTTTTTCTTTGCTGTACATAAGCTTTTTAATTTCATGTAGTCCCATTTTTTCAGTTATTTAATTTATTTACTCTGCTAATAGTCTTTTTCAGAAAAAATTTTGCCTATTTCTGCATCTTCAAGTGTTTTTTTTCCCATGTTATCTTCTAGAAGTTTCAGCATTTTGTGTCTTACATTAAGGTCTCTGATCTATCTTGAATCGATTTTGTGCAGAGTGAGAGATGTAGATCTAATTTCATTCTTCCATAACCACCTACTTGTTGACCAGGCCTTTTCATATGTTATTTTCTGACCCCAAAGGTTAATATTTTATTTACCAAGCCTTCTCTTGTTGGCTGAACATAAAATAAAAGTGTTGTTACAATCTCAGAGTAACTGGTAGACACAGTTGTCTTACCAATCACAGCTATCCATACTTCATCAAGAGACTTACATGAAAAACTAGCAATCTTAACAATTTTGTTGGAGCAGGGTTCCCAAGGTTGGTGTTGGAGTTTACCACTATCAATGAGAGATTCAATGGGGGAAAGCAGAGTGTCACAGGAACTACTCTTCGGCTCTTTGAGTGGGCAGGCCTCCTGGAGTTTGTATCACAGCTTTTGTAAACATCTACCAAAAAACTCCAAAAATCCCACCAATAGCCATTAACTGATTGATTCTGCTTTTGCTGGTTATTTGAGGTATTAATAATCTTCTCCTTCATCATTGCGTTCTCTCTCTCTCTCTCTCTCTCTCTCTCTCTCTCTCTCTCTCGCTCTCGCTCTCGCTCTCTCTCCCTTTCCTGTTTTCTTCCTCATCTTCACCTTCATCAACTTCTCTATCATAGCCATATTCTTCTTCTCCTTTACCAATGACTTCATCTTTGTCATCTTCTTCTTCTATACCTTCATCCTCTTCTTCATCAAACTCTTCTTCCTCAGGGTCTTCATCTTCTTCTTCTTCCTCCTCCTCTTCATCATAGCATCAACCTTTGTATCTGAATCAGGGACTTCCTGGTTCTCTTGGTGAAAATCAGTCACAGGAGGAGCTTGAGGACACTCTCTTGGTAATTATTCAGGTTAATGACCTCACAGTCAACAGATTTGAGTTTTTTAGATCATCCAAGGTTTTCAGAGGTCTCAAGGTGCTGATATCTTTCCATATATTTCCACTTAGATCTAGATGTGTGAGCTTTAAAAGTGCCTTTCTCAACATGTCCAGACCTCTAGATATTCTGCTATCTCTGAGCTCAAGCCTTTTTATTTTAGTACCATGAGGAGATTTGAACCTGATACCAAGCCTACACTAATTAAAATGAGGAACTCTAAGTTCACAGATTCTGCTGTTGACCTCTAGAGTGTCCTATCATTTGATTTTCAGTTGTCCAAGGCAAACCCCCTAACAGCTTGTTCCTCAGCTCTTGGTGGATCTTCTTCCTCGTGTCCATGGTCCCTTTGTGCCTTGTTTTCATATTTAACTGCCCATGGTGGAGGTGAAGATGGAAGTGGTGTCCTCCACTGTGTGGCGAGGACTGTGGGAGGAGTTGGCTGTCAGTCTGGTCTGGAACAGCATAGGGCATGTAGTCGCCCCTCTGCTGGTGAGCATGGCCCCTGGGGCCCCTTCTTCTAGTCCATGGGTTCTTAGGCTTGATCTCTTGCAAACTGAGTCATATTTGTTAGTTTTTCTTCTTTATGTATTTTAGGCTGTATTATTGTTTCAACTTGTTGTCGAACCCTGAAATTCACTCTTCTGCTAGGTCTTGTCTAATGGTGACACTTTCTGCTGTGCTTTTAATGGAGTGACTCTTTCACTTCCAGAATTTCCATTGGCTTTTCCAGTGCCAGTCTTGTGAATGGTTCACAGCTAATACTGGCCAGGATTGCAGCAGCAGCAGTGTCCCAGCTAGGTGACAGCATAGACTGACCAGCTCCTTTTCCCACTTCAGTCCACACTCCATTCACATGTAACCTAGCCTCCCAGAGTGCCATCTTTGGGAGATGTTCTCTGGAAAACACAGCTAACAATGGATCATGGGTCAGAGAGTTGTCCAGAGCACTGCAGTGGCACCCTAAGTCCTCCTCAATTATATTCATGATACACAACACAGCTTCTAATTCCCCATCTGACCCAGAGGGTCACATTTCCTAAACACAAGGGGACCTTTCCCTTTCCATTTGGCAAATGACATCACTAGGTCTCATCTTTTTGTCTGCAGATACTTCTTCAACCTCAGCAGAAGCGAGCTCTCCAAATGGTAAGTCCCCATTGCGCTATTTAAAATAAAGAGATGGGTTTCTTATTTATTAGGTTTATTTCAAAACTGAATCTGCTTAATGATCATATTGACCACAAAGTAAATATATGAAAAATGCCCTCAGTGTCATTTGGTAGAATTTAAAGCATCCTGTTCTTTGGGTTTACACACAGATGCGTCTTCAGTCGCAGCAGAGAAGATGTCTGGTAATCCTTTTAGCTTATGTTAAACACAGTCAGGGCTTTCCTGCTTTCTTTTGGCAAATGAAACTAGCTATGTCTTTTCTGTTCTTTGTAGATACTTCTTCAACCTTAGCAGAACCGACCTTTCTAAGTAGTAAGTCCCCATCGTTGCCTTTAAACTTACATAATGGGTTTCTTGTTTGTCGTGTTGCATTTATAAAATGAGCCTGTTTAATGAGTCCCTTGTCATCAAATAAAGATTAATACAAAGGCATTCATTTAAAGCATCGTCTTCTCTGGTTTGCACACAGATGCTGCCGAGATCTCTGGTAATCTTTTCAGCCTGCTGTGTTTCTTAACTGAAACACAACTATAGCTTTTGCTCTTTCTGTTTGGGAATGAAACTTCTGTGCCCCAAACTTTGTCTATAACATAAGCCCGATGTACGCAGAAACCCACATCCTCTCCACAGAGATGGTGTTCCTGTTTCCTTTACTCAGCCGTAGACCCCTAAGTGGCCCTTCCACTGCAGGCACCTTCTGCCCAAGCCCTAATCTTGATCAGATGAACCTGAGGGAGGCCGGGCAGAGGGTCCACATCTCATTTGGTTGTGTGTGTTGTTTCAGGTTGCGCTCCGACCCAGCCAGCACACCAGAACACACACACACACACACACACACACACACACACACACACCCCAAATAGGTGATGACAGTGATTCTATTTATTTGTTCTTTTGTTTTACACCATGCTATTGGTCAAACCAAAGCATTTTTCTCCATTTCCCACTCCAGGCCTCTCCTTCCCTGGGCATGCTCCTTGCTCATTGCAGCCTGTGGGAAAGCCACTTTCTGAGCAATAGTCAGCCAAACAGAAACAGGCCCATAACAATAAGTCCTATTTCTCCAGGAGAAGTCAGAAGAGAGGACATGGGTGGCAAGAGAGGCCAGTCAGCTCCCCTAGAGCGCAATAGGCCTCCATTGCTTATAACCCTGAGCACTGTGATGGCGGCAGGTAGCTGCTGGGGACAACAGGCTATCGGAGCCTCAGATGCAGAACCAGGAGGAGAATGTAGGAGTGATCTCTTATTTTTTGGAGGAAAATGAGTCACAGAGAAGAAACTCATTTGCTTAAGATCACTGAGCAAGATAAAAACCAGGTGTCGTCACTCTCATCCAAGGTCCTTCCAATGCCCGGTGTTTTCAGGAAAATCCTCTGATTCCTGTGACAGTTCTGTCTTCAGTAATAAGCCCTCTTCTGCTCTGTCTGTCATTAGTGAACTTCTTTTGTAGTTCACCCTGAGTCCAGCATGAATGCAACTCCCCCAACTTATGACCCTGAAATACAGAATAGTTAGAAAGAACATGGGCCCTGGGGCTTGAAGGTTTAAGCTGAGAATGACCTGGTCCTGTTACCCTGAGGCTTCTTCCTCTGAAGTCTCCATTTCTTTCAATACTAAACGGTGATAAAAAAAAATTTCCCCAGATTAGTTTTTGTAAGAATCAGGGGAGTAGATTATCTGGCATGCTGGAGATGTGCACCATGAAAATGTTCTTCAGTCATGTTCCACAACATCAGCTTCTCACACACCCTGCCATACCAACATGCAGAAACACACACAGTAAATGCATACTGCTCTGGAACAGGCTTATTATTGTAGACCTGAAGTCTAATGTAGAATTTCAATGAAGCCACATTTTAATCCCTTCTTTTCACTGCTTTTTTTTTTCCAGCCACAGTTCCAACTTTGATAACAGTGACCCTGCCACCTGGTAATGATCATCGTGCTTGTTGATGGAGCAGAGCTCCATTCTCTAATTTATGCGACCACATTTCATCTCCTCATCTGTTGCTAACGTTTCTACCTGGCTTCCCTCTGTATCGTTTACTATACTAGCCCATCTTTTTTCAGTTAAAACTGCACCCAAGGACCTTGGCCCTCCCCTTTATTCTCAGCCCTTATAAAAATGTTGCCTAATGCCTGATATGGTGACATACACCTTTATTGCCAGCACTCAGGAGGCAAAAGCATGTGAGTCTCTGTGAATTTGAATCAGCTTAGCCTACATAAGAAGTTCCAGGGGCTAGCCAGACTAAGTAGTGAGATCTTGTCTCAAGAAAAATCATCTAGACAATTGAATGGTTTTTATTTCTTTCCTTTAAAAATCGATGTGCGCTGGGTGTTGGTGGCGCACGCCTTTAATCCCAGCACTCGGGAGGCAGAGGCAGGCGGATCTCTGTGAGTTCGAGGCCAGCCTGGGCTACCAAGTGAGCTCCAGGAAAGGTGCAAAGCTACACAGAGAAACCCTGTCTCGAAAAACCAAAAAAAAAAAAAAAAAATCGATGTGCAAAGTTCTTTTTTGAGCATCTAACAAATTGTTTTACTCTTGGAGAATAAACAAAACATAACAATATTTGTTATAGTTTGATGCCAAGAGAGTAAAATGTCATGGATAGCATTTCTGCGCTCAAGCCAATGGTTTGGGGTCTGAAATAACCGAAAGCATTTCCTCTTCGGCTTGAAGCTGAAGTGTGAGCCGGTGAGGGTGAGCGTTTGTAAACCTCTAACATTTTACATTGATGAGGCAAGTGTTAACTGATAGTTTTTGTTTCTTTCTACTCTCTAAAATGACAAGGTGTCTATTGATACTGTTAGGGTCACATTTCTTTTTCACTTAGATTTTTTTCACCCCTTACAGGAGGAGAGTTACCAGCCTGTAGGTATATTTCATGCTGCCATAGGCACAGTGTTGGTCACACATGCTTGAAATTCACCTCCAAGATCTCTGTCAGAAGATACCCACATGTATTCCTGAGTCACACTTTTCTCCTTCCTGGTGCTTGATGCAAGCCGGGACCTGACATGTGCCAGCAAACACCCTCCACTAAGCTACATCCTCGGCCCATTCTCCTAGCAACACAAGTACCTTGCTTTGGGTATTATAATACCAATTAGGTCAAGACAGGGCAGCTATCCTAGACCATCACACTATACTCAGAACTAATGTCTGTGGATTTAATATTCGCTAAGGCTTTTCTTTGAACCACACAGTGCAGGGCTGACTAATTACTACAGAGACAAATCACCTGGTACCTATCTGTGAGCATGGCACCTCACAGATGCAGTAATACGGTCATGCCTCCCACAAAGGATGTTTCAGTCAACAATGGTGCTCACATATCCATAGACATCAGTGACTCCTTGCTCAATAGACTGTGTTGCCTAGTGACCCCACAGCTGGTTTTTTGTGTGTAACAACCAAGTCTCCTATCCGCACATTTCTCAGAATGTATCCTCATGATTAAGCAACATAGTTGTACAGGTTTTGCTTTTTATTGTTTTCTATTCAAATTTAAACTTTTTTTGAAGTATTCATATGGGGCAGTGCCCTGTAGATGAGCAGCAAGGTTATTGCCCGGTGTACGGCTCCTGGAGAATTCTGTGGCGCTCAGATCTACGTATAAGGGTAGAACGGCTAAATTACATAATACAGTTTTGTTGTCAAAGTGTTACCTCCTAAGGATAGTAGTATTAAGGGTAATTTAGGGGCACAGAGAAGGATCTCACTGCAAATGTCACCCTCAGTGCCTACTGTGGAAGCCTGACCTAAAATGACTTCTCTTGCTCCGTAGACTTGCCTCTGCGCCTGGTAGGTGGGCAAAACCGCTGTGAGGGCCGGCTGGAGGTGCGGCACCAGGGGGTGTGGGGAACCGTATGCGATGATCGCTGGAACATCAAGAATGCCCGAGTTGTATGCCGCCTCCTGGGCTGCGGCCATGCTCTGGGCGCCCCTGGCAGAAGCCACTTTGGGGCAGGCACAGGCCCCATCCTGATGAATGAAGTGCGCTGTTCCGGCAGAGAGGACTCTCTGGAGAGCTGTGCCCACGCTGGCTGGATAAGGCACAACTGCCACCACTATGAGGATGCGAGTGTGGTCTGCGCAGGTAGGGGCTCCTACGCAGGCAGGCAGGCAGGCAGGGGTGGGCTTCTGTGCAAGTATGGGCCTAGGCCCGTAAAAGTCCCCAGGCTCTGCCTCAGCACCACCCATCCTTAAGGCATTCATCATTTGGCCAAAACATCCCATTGTAGGATAAAGAGCTTAGTGGTAGTGACATTTTGGTCATTGGCCTGACTTTGTTAATGAACTTTCTCTAATCCCAGCTCAGTGAAACACTTGTCAGAAATATAGCTGAAGAATTATGAGGTCCAAAGAAGGCTGTGACAGTGTCATAGGACCATTCAGAGCTTAGCAATTGCTGTGGCCAGGCACAGTTTATCCTGTTACTTTCTCAGTCTCTGAGCTCACCAAAGGCCCCATCCTGGAGACACTGTGTAACCTTCAGAGTCTAAAATACACCCCACAGTGTCCTAGCTTCCCTGTGTCCTTTGCATCAAAGATTTTGCCTGTATCTTCCCTCGGTCAGCTATGTCGGTCTTGGCATTCTGACTACCACCTGTATGGTACAGTACCTCCTTCTAATCATTCTAAGTTAGCCCCAAACTGGCCCATGCAAATTTCAGAGAGTTGGGGAATTCTAAGACTTGAAGAAACCCGAGTTCGCCTCGTCTGTTCTGCTGCTGCTTTTATTACAGGTGAACACACCACGGCCGTTGCTTTTACCTGGCATAAGCCCTGTTTTGCAGAAACGTGGGGCCCAGACAGAAACACTGGCAGAGTCCCCTGAAGCCAAGATTACCCAAGAATGGAAGCTGCATGTGCCTAGTCTGGAGTCTGTACCTTTAGACTTCGGTTGTTATCTTGCCTCTTCACAGTTCATCCCTCCCAGAAGCCCACTTTTAATAAGCACCCACATTCTGTTCTTGGGCTGTACACCGAGGGGCTTCCTTCCAGCCATATCCCATGTCCAAAGGGATCTATTGTGTCTAAAGGGCTTGAGTGAATCTGACTACACACTTCCTGGGCTGAGCCTTGGCCCTGGGACCCTGTCCTGTCTTGATTCTGAGCCAGAGAAGTCCTTGATAGCCTCAGAGTCCATTTTTCTCAACCTGGGGCGCCAAGCATGCCTGGATGTAGAAAGAGACAGAAGCCAATGGCTCGTTTGTGTGGTGGTGTCTGTATTCTCCATTCTTTTGCTCCCACAAATCTTGGTGTTGATAACACCTGTGTTCTCAGTGCTACCTCACATGTGTCAGAATCCATCTCTGTCAGGAGACAGTAGGCCCCCTTTGCATGTTCTGGAATGTTCTCGTGCCATTACACTCCAGCGGCAATGGTTTGTCCAATGATAGTTTACTGTCCTCCTCCTCTGGGGTTTCAGACCAGTGACATGTACTTTCCTCTCCCCTCAACAGGTCCAGCCGACTCTCTTGTGCCCAAGGATAACGGTAAAGTCATCTTCCCTCCTGGGGTCTGAAGCTGATCGGGGAAGGAACTAAGAAAGGAGCTGAATGGAGAGAAAAAGCAGGCTATGAGGGAGGCCCACTTCCTAGACAGCAGGAGGTCGGGGAAGAAGCCCCTTTGTACTCAAGCTCTCTCCATTTTTGCTCCGACTCTTCTCCTAGCTTACTTCTGTGCAAAGGTCCAGACAGATACACATTCAGACTGAGCATGTCAAGGGTTGTCCTTTTACCCCCTGGGCAAGGCTCTGACCTGAGTCCTATGGAGTAGGGATTCTAAGCAGGATTCCCTATTGATGTGGCCCAACTTCAAAGCCCTTTTTTTTTTTTTTTTTTGAGAATATTAGAAAACCATTGAAAGTCAGGGCTGTGGAGATGCCTCTGCTGGTAAAGTATTTGCCATGCAAGCCTGAGGACTTATTTGATCCTGAGCACCCACATAAAAGCCAGGCACAGTTGTACCCATCTATATTCTCAGCACTGGGAAGGTGGAGACAGGAGGAGGATCCAATCTAACCAAACCAGCAAGCTCCAGGTTAAATGAGAGAACTTGTCTCAAAAAATAAAGTCGACAGTCATCAAGGAAGATAGTCAACATTCACCTATGGCCTCCTCCACAAATGTGTGTGAGCATACACACACACACACACACACACACACACACACACACACACACCTGTGGATGTCAAGCCAAGGTGATAAATTAGAGTAAATCAGTGGTTCTCAATCTTCCTAATGCTGTAACCCTTTAATACAGGTCCTCATGTTGTGGTGACCCCCAACCATAAAATTATTTTGCTGCTGCTTCATAGCTGTAATTTTGTTACTGTTATGAATTGTAATGTGGATATCTGATATGTGACCCCAAAGGGATTGTGATCTACAGGTTAAGAATCACTGGAGTAAGGGATGCTGAGGCAGGTCCACCCCATCTCAGGGCATTGTCTGTGGTACTCGTGTAACATACAGACAGCTCCTGAGCTACACATCAGTGTACCAGCTTCTCTCTCTCTCCTTCAGCTCAGCTGACTTGTTTGCCTCACCTCTTCCAAGCCGTCATTGACCGAGGCTATCTCCGGAGATTAGGCTACTCCTCCTGGGACATCCACTTAAATGATAAGATGTGTCGCCCCCAAGTCACCGGGCGTTACCTCATCTTCAATATTCCTTATGGCCACTGTGGCACCATGAGGCAGGTAAGAGGCTGACTGGGAGGTGATGACCTTCTATGGGGTGGAGTCCAAGAAGAGAGGCTTAGAAAATGAAACTGCCTGTTATAACCTGTGTAAGACAGGGGAAGAGCTTCATTTCTGAAGCAGCTCACTGATTTGTCTGAAATGTCCCACCATTTGGAGAATTTCAGACACACACTCATCCCGAGATGATACATAACAAAGGTTGAGTGTGATGGATAGATGAATGATGAATAGGTTGATAATATTCTCCCAGTTCCAAAGCCAGCATTTGTCATAACACACTTCTTGACTGAACGTGAGGGCATATCTACCATGAGCAAGTTATGGTGCTGGGGATGAGGGAGGTCAGGTTGTCTGCCTGTCTGCTATGTCTCTAACTAAGCAGCTAGTCATAGTCCACACTAGAGAAAGCAAACATCTAGGATATTCAGGAGTCACTAAATACATGTGTCTATTTAATTCTCTGCAACCGCCTTCATATCTCATGAAACAATGGTATGGAAATTAAGGACACTTGTGTATATATGAGGGAACTGTTCTGCCATGACACCCTTCTCAGTATGGTTGGTAGTGACACAATTCAAACATGACCCTGACACTGCGTTCCTGCTTCCCTGTTTGTACATATGCAAAAGGCTCACCTAACACTTTGGAGGTCACATTCATTCAAACAGACCACATGATGCAGCTAACATAAGCCCTCGAGTGCCACACTTCCATTTTGTCTGCTGTTTGGTTGTATAGATCGTGGCCATTTTTATCCCTTTTGCTCTGAATATTGTACTTCTTAACTGAGAGATTTCTGCCCCTGGAGCCAAGCCAGCAGGTCCCTCTGTCTAGGAGAAAGGTGGCCCCCGGCAGAGAGTTTCTGGATCTGAGTCACGCATGCTTCAGAAACGTCGCTGGCCAGGCTGTGCCTCTGGGCATCCACACGGGGCATTTGAAGAAGTATAGGTGGTAGTTCCTGCCCATCATGCTGTCCATCCCACTTCTGACCTGTATGTTCTGCTGGAAGTGACGTTCAGTGGATATAAGCAAGAAGCATGGCTAGTGGCCAAGGCTGACAGCATCAGGCCTGCAGCTCACCTGCAGCCAAACCTAGCTTGGGGTCAAGGGCAGAGAAGATACAAGTTCCAAGTTGGATATGGTCAGAGGGTTGTAGTGCCAGTGGGAATTGAATGTGTGGAGGAATTCAAAAGAGGGGAGCTCCAGATAGAAATAGTGAACCTGCCACCCAGCTCAGAGCTCTACAGATTGGCTGTTACAGGAGGGAAGGAGTAGTCCTCACTCAAGGGACACCCCCAGACACACACACACACACACACACACACACACCTTCCTGATTACTGCAGTGGTCCAGCCAGGGACTCTAGCCCTCAAGTATGTCATGAAGCTGATACCTGGCACATATTGGAAGGCAAGAACTCTAATGTAGAAAAGGGGAAGTTATCAAGGCACCAGATACACTACCTGCCAATTCTCTCATCTTCACAGGAGCATCAAGGCTCTCTCAGCTACTCTAACTCCATCAGAGGCAGAACGCAAGGCCACCCTGGCCGAGTCATTGTGAGGCACAAGGTGCCCCAGGTGAAGTTCACCTGCAAAGTGGATGGCCAGTCTGCAGTTGAAATTGTGCATGGGAGTGGCACGCAGAAGGATGATGTCAGCTATGATGTGTCGATTTCATTCCTCCAGTCACCTGTATCTCAGGATATGGGGGTTGGAGCTCCTGCTTATACCCATCAGAGGGAAGAGGTCTTCCTCCAGGCCACCCTCCACAGCCACGATCCCAATCTGAGGCTCATTGTGGATACCTGTGTGGCTTCTCCTAACTCCAATGATTTCACAACTGTCAAGTACGATTTGATCCAGGAAGGGTAAGGAACATGGAACCTCTCCTCCCTAGTTGATGTTAAATGTGTGTGCTGTTTCTCTGGGGAACCTGGAGTTTCTGAACCTGGAATCCTAAGTCAGAAGGATGTAGGGTGTCTCTACCAAGCCTCTGTTCACAGTGGGAAATACAGCAGCCTAGACAACCTCCCTTGATTCCTCAAAGACCCCATTCAGTACTTTGCTGCCCCACCCCACCCTTTCTTGCCTAATCTTCCCTTCCTTTCTAGCTTCCCTCTCCTAGGACAGACGTTCAGCACTTTGGCTCGCACCCATAGGTCAATGTGTTTTCCCAAACCAAGCTCTTAGTTAAACTAGCCAGATGTCTTCTAGCTTGTTTGGTTCACCAAGTGACTTGCCAAGTGAGAACCTTGGCACGTTGTTTTCCTCTGTGGCTCCTTCATTTCTTATCGTGTGCTATTGCATTGCTTTCTCTGGGGAACATACACAAATGTCTATTTGCTCCAGATAGCATGAAGGACACCCCCCACCCCCAAATAATAATTTCATCCAAGTCCAGCTTGGTGAACCAGTAAGTTCTCTGGGCTTATTTGCAGAAGCATAAGTAAGGAGCTCTTACATACTCTAGTGCTCCTGAGATCACATGCAGCTGGGGTTGGGTAGGAGGGAGTGGCTGGGATCAGCTCAGGAGCTAACAATCTTTCCACTAACAATTCCTTCCCTGTATGAAGGAATCTTAATGGCCTGGTGTGGGGGGTCTCCTGAATATAGCTAATCCCAGCTGCTCTGCTTTTGAGTTGGCAGTGGTCATGCCTGGAGGACAGGGGCTAAAATGTTCATGAAGGGGTAACTGGCAACTAGTTAAGAAAGTCATTATTTACTCAGCGACAGTTTTAGTATGGTAAGAGCCACAGCAGTCTTAAGCCCATGGGGAACAGTGAGGTACCTGATACCAAAGATCAACAGAGGAGCAAGACAGCACCTGCCACAGGTTTCTGTGAGCTGTGGCATGAGATGCATAGCCTGGAGGGAGCTCTAGAGGCAGAAGTTGCTTCCCTTCTGACCCTCCTTATGATCACATTATTAAGGCGAGAAGTTGAGCTAGGTGTTAATTTCACAGCTAGCATGCTGTTCTTGCTTTAGGCTTAATTTGCTCCCTTTTCTCTAGCCTTTAAAACTTAGATAGATCGGACATCTTTACAAACTATAGGCATTTTAATACTACAAATCCCCCCAAGCATTGCCTTAGCTGCATCCTACAAATTTTGTTAAGTTGAATATTGTATTATTTACTTTTCTATGCTGTGACAAAGCATCATGACCAAGGCAACTTACAAAAGAAAGTGTTTAGTTTGCCTTACGGTTTTAGAGGGTTAGGGGCCATGATGGCCAACCGAAGGGACGGTGGCAGGAAAAGCAGAGAGCTCACATCTTGATTCAAAAGTAGGAGTCAGAAAGAGGACATTGGGAGTGGCACTAGCCTTTTGAAACTTCAAAGCCCACCCCCAGTGATACACATCCTCTCACAAGGATTCCCAAACAGTTCCACCAACCAGGGACCAAGTATTCAAAAATGACCCTCTATGAGCTATTCTCATCCAAACCACCACAGGTATCATTTTCCCCTCATTCAAAACAGTCTCAAATTTCTCTTAGGATGTTTTTGATACAACAGTTAGCTGAAAGTATACTGTTTACTTTCGAGTATTTGAGAATTTTCCAGAAAGATGGCTGCCATTAACTTCAAGGTTAATCCCAGTGCTACCTGAGAACGTATTTCTATCCTTTTATGACTATTAGAGCATTCCTCATAGCCTAGAATGTGGTCTGTCCCAATGAATGTTCTTCCTGGACTTGAGAAGAACCTGTATTCTGCTCTTGTTGGATAGACTGTTTAGTTGCTGTCAACAAGATCTGGTGGATTAATAGTGTTCCTTGTGTCGTTTGCACCCTTACCGACTTCCTGCCCACTGGCCCGACCAATCGATAGAGGGATATTGAAGCATCGATTATCATAGTGGGTTTGTCCGGACTTACTGCAGTACTTTTGCCTCCCGCGTTTTAATGCTCTGCTTGATGGTGCATTGCATGAAGGATTATTATATTTGGATAAAGATTATTCCTTCCTTCAATTATCTTGGCTAAGGGTCTCTTCTTAGATAGCTGACCCTTTCTTTTGTTGCAAAACACCCATCTTGACCCTGACAATTCTGCTCTCTCTGAACCGCTGCTGTACTGTTCTCCATTCCATTTCAATGTATTGGTGTCTTTATATTTAAAGTGACTGTCTTGTAAAGAACATATAGTCAGATGTTTTGTGTATTCCTTTGTAATATATTCTCTGTCTTTACATTGGTGTAAGTATTTATTCATTCACATTTAACGTTCTTATCCAAGCAGTTAGATTAGAATTCACCACTCATTCATTACATTTGTCTTTTGTCTTTCCCTGCCCTGTGCCGACCCCTTTTCTGACTTCTCTGATTCTTTTTAACTGCACATTTTACATAACTACATTTTATCTCCTCTTGATGTACCACTTATATCACTCTATGGTTTACAATATACTTTCTTTGGGTAGTGTTGGGAATTGAACTCAGGACATTGGGAGTGCTAGGTAGCCAAACACTCATCCACTGACCTGCATTACCAGTCCTATGATACACTTTTTAAATAATCTAAGTGCATTTTTAAATATAGCATCTACCTTATAACCTTTCCTGTAGACTAACTAGGATAGACTTAGAAAGCAAAGGTTGCAGCTAAAACCTTGACCTGTTTTCACTGTATTTGACCGTTCCCTTCTGTTTATGACCAGGTATAGGGTTTCCATTAGCAATGCTGTTAAAGCTGCAGTAGGAATAGTAGTATAGTAGTTGTAGCTTCATAAAAGGGAGGGTAGTGGGAAGAGCTCCACTTGGGATTCAGAGCCTTAGAACCGAGCCTGGTTATGTGGGTTGGAGAAAACTCATAGAATGGATTAGTTAACTTTTTAGGCCTGGGTTTTTCTCCCATCAGGTGCATCAGAGACAAATCCTACTCCAACCTCCATGCCCCTGGGAAGAACGTGGCCCAGTTCAAGTTCAATGCCTTCAGCTTCCTCAAAAGCTACGATGTGGTCTACCTGCAGTGTAAGGTTGCCGTTTGCCGAATCGGGGACCACTCTCCCCGATGCTCACAAGGCTGTACAAAGCGAGGAAGGAGAGGCGCAGGCTCTGCAGAGGTCAGGGAAGAACAAACTGAGTATTTCCGAACAGTGGGGCCGCTGAAGATCCACAGAGCAGATAATCAAAGCAAGGCCCTGGTGTGATTGCTCTCACTCTCACATGAGTGTGTCAGAAAACTGGAAGCAAGGTCTCATTCTACCAGGAAGCAATGTTTAGTCACTCAGAAGCCAGACATTGACCACACTATCTACACTACCCATTCAGATGGGTGGAAGAACCCAAGAGATTGCTTCTCTGGGACTTGTTACTAAGTAATCTCTGAGCACTAACTTCTAAGGCAGTTGCCCTGTTTGTAGGCAAGAAAAAGAAAAAAAAAAAGAATGCTGATTTTGTTATCTTCACTCTCAAGAACTTGATCACTGTCTTAAAATGTACAAAATATTAGAAAAAGCAGGGTTATCTCTCTTTACACCATGGGCAATTAGAGATTATTTATAAATGTCTACTTACTATTTGGGTGCTGTAGGTGGGTGGGCCTCTTTCTGTTCTTCTAGAAATGTGAAAATTCATTTCTAGATCTTGCCAGTAATCTTGTAAAAAAAAAAATAATAAAGTGTTTTCTGGGAAACCACTGTTCATTTTCTTTAAACTCTTTTAAGCAGAACAGCTGAATGACACAAGTCATTGGTGACAACTTTCAGAAAGTTTCTTCGCTCAGTTGTTTTGTTTTGTAGGGGACAAATCAGAGCCTAGCTTCTGAGGGTCTGGCTTTCAGCTTGCAAACGGGAGGGCTGAAACAGAATCATCAAAAGCCAGAGGCCTCTGTGTGAACTCCACTTTGGCTTCTGGGGATCTAGATTTCAGCTTGCAAATGGGAGAACAGAATCATAAGAAGCCAGGGGCTTCTCTGTGAGCTCCACGTGTGCACACAGTCACATTCTCAAAACACCTGGGAAACCTGAAAATTACCCAAGAAAGCTGCAGAGCAAACAGGAACTGGTCCGTAGCGTTCTGTTCCTGAAGCAGAGGGCTGCCCTCGCTTTGATCTCCCTGTTTCCTGGAAGGAGAGGCAGGCGGTGTTGTACTCAGAACCTTCAAAGTGGTCACTTGGTTTTGCTGTACCGTTTGAGACAAGGTCTCACTGCCTAGACCGGGTTGTCTTTGAACATATGATCCTGCGCAGCACATTCTCTTTAAGAACATGGATTTGAACAGAGTTCAAATGGTTTTGTTCTTTCCAGTGTCCAGAAACATTCAGTAGAAATATTTAAAATGAGTCCTCGTCTTTGTCCGAGAAATTGTTTCAGGCTCTGCTGGTAAGGAGCATGTAAGAAGGAAGATTACAGTAGTCCTACCTTCTGAAGGGAGGAAAGGCAGAGTCTAGTGGGACCCGGGGGCTAACTCTGAGGTACTGAGGTAGAAATTTGACTAACAACTCACAATACCTTAGGGACCATTTCATTTTGATTACAAAAATGTCCTTTCCCAGTTATCATCCCGATGAGACTGAGGAGCCCTGCCTCCATCCTCTACCAGGACAGGATGATTTCAGAGAAGGCAGAATGGAGTTTGAGGTGCTCATCACCTGTAGGCAGCAGTGAGGCCTCATCCGCACCCATCAGAGCTGACCAGGTGGGGAGCCTGGATTCCAATCCCACTCCTGTTTAGAAAGGAACTGGAATCCTTTCATTTTAGGCAGGTCCAGTGGAGAGCCAGGGTTGAGGTGACCACTCAGGGGAGCAGAGAACACCAGGTAGGCTAGACCACCCCTGCCCCTGGTTGGCATATGCCTGGTATTCCATGCCCATCCCTTTGCTTTTAGCCTTTCTGAAATGCTTGGTTAAGTGCACCTTCTGAATAAAGCTTAGGAACAGATTTTGCTTTGGAAGACATTCTGAAAGCCATGTTTTAGGAAGTAAAGTTAGTAGGTAGGTGCCCAGAGGTGACATCAAACGCCCCTCAAATAGAGGTACTCATTCACTTGGCTTCTGGGAGTGCTGCTGGCAAGGGGCACGGCACCACTGTTCCCCGGGAATTTCCATAAGGACAGCTGCCCTGTCCAAGTTCACAGCTCCATTTGAGCAGCCCTTATCCAAAGAGGACTCTTCACCAGTGGGGAACGAATGGAGCACGGATGCCCCTGGTTGCTAGGAAATTCTCTCCTTCATTGACCATATCTCCAGATGATACTAACACTAACTCCTATCAACCCCTCTGTTAAGCTGTAGAGACAGAGGGTGAAGGTAACCTGGACAGTACATCTAAACAGGAAAGAGGTAAGGACCTTTCCTAGCCCACCAACTCCAGGACGTGGACCTTTGATCCCTTTACTATAGTAACCATGACTCTACTCTCTATTGAGTCACGATGCATGATAATTTTCTTAGAATGGCCTATTTGTGCCTGCAGTGTCTCTGAATATCTATCACGATGGCCAGCACAGAACATGTAATCAATTCCTGATAACGATATGGGTGACAGGCAGCAGCCAGATAGTTGTGCTGTCATAGGAAGTTAATGTGAGGCTGGAGAGGGGCCGCCACAGTCGTAGAGCGCTTGCTGCTCTTGCAGAGGACCCAAGTTTAGCTCCCAACACCCACATGGCAGCTCACAACTGTCTGGCTCCAGTTCCAGGAGATCCAATACCCTCCCCAGGCACCAGCACACAAGTGGTACACATACCTATATGCAAACAAAATATGCACACATGTGAAATAAAAATAAATCTTTTTAAAAACTTCATTATGATCTGCCTATGACTAGTGAAACTTTCAGGTGTTTTATGTTATATTAAAAAGGAGTTTGTGGTAGTGAGATTTAGGTTATATGGATGGACAGAGAGGAGAGTCATTATATGAATATTTGAGAAGCCTTTGAAAGATCTGCACTAAGATGTTAAGTAAATGAGGAATATCTGCTTTGATTTAGGGCAGGAAAATATCAGCAGGCCTAGAAGGACTGGGGTGGTATCTTTTATATCGGTTGTATGTCGGTGGATTCCCTATAATACATGGTGCACATGATACATATTTATAGAAGAAAAACATAACAAAAAAGCAAAAAGAATCAAATGCCTTTGGCATTCTGGGATGCAGCTACCTGTTGAGATCTACCTGGAACGCGAAAGTATGTGTTCATTTGCTGGCAAGATGGGGTTGTATTTCTTTTGTGTGTGTGTAACGTATTAGCTCTGGTATTGGTGGGTATAAATAGTTCATTTTAGGGCCTTCAATAACATCTGCTCAAACCCACAGGAAAGAGAAGAGGAATGTTTTTTATCTTATAACTCAGAAAGCAGTCTGAAGTCTCACCATCAGGTTCTTCCCACCAAAGCCCCCTTGTGAGCTGCACAGGGCGAGGTACTCAGGCTGCATGCCAGCAGTGGACTGAGGAGCCCACACTCCTTCACTTCAGTGCCAAGTGATCACCTTTATCATCCAAAGGGTGCCGTATCTGCATTAGTCTTTAACTTTTATAGATGACACATTTTATTTAGCATCTAAAAAAGAAACTGAGTTGGATGTAGTGCCTCACACCTTTAGTCCCAGCCCTGGGGATACAGAGACAGGGTCTCTGTAAATTCAAGGCCAGCCTGGTCTACATAGCAAGTTCCAGGCCAGTCAGAGTTCCATAGTGAGACCTTTTCCAATAAAAGGTGACCAGACATAATGTTTATTCATTTCAGCCATCCCATAATGAAATACACTATCACCATGATATGAACATAAAAGTATTGTGTTGCCTTTTCAGGCCTTCCTGGTTTATTACTAATCCTTGTAGGCATGAGGAGTGGCTTCATCCAGCATCCATGAGAAGGCAAGGGGCCTTCTTAGAGTCAAGAGCTAGTAGACCTGCAGCTTCTGGTATCTGTGATCCATCTGTCGATTTACAAAATGCCTCACTGTGGCTGCAGCCACAATCATCACATTGAGAGCAAGAACCATGAAGGAAAAGACGTGTAGATGGCTGAGAGGTTGGTTTGGAGTTTCTGCTGCGGGTGTTTGAGGCAGAAGTCCTGGAATCGAAAATAGTTTTCATATTAGTGTTACCAAATTTTGGCTGTATTTATAATTTCATGTTATGCCCTATGATATGCATGAATTAATAATATGTAATTTCAACTTAAGAGAGGGGGACAATTCTCAAACACTCTGAATTCATTATATTTATGTTTTATCCTAGGCAATTTAACATCTGTCTTTTGAGTCTTTCCTATGCAGCCTATCAGGTTTCAACATGCCCAGAAGTAAGTAGGTTGTCCTGTGTTAATATTGTCTATGGTGAAAAGATAACCTTTTTTTCCCAAATAGGCTCTGATGTGGGTACTGGTTAACTCTGTTCCTCATTGAGAAGTTAAAATAGATTATTTCTAATTTGGTTATCTGCTTAGACATCTGTAACAAGGAACTGGGACACTAACAGAAAGTAGTTTTTAGAGATGGGGATAGTACCCATGAACTCTTAAAGGCCACACTAATGGCATAGTACCAGTGTACGATGGATTTATAGATACATATATGAGATATGTGATGGAAGTATTCATCTTGTGTACTTAGTCATTTGTTTGCTAGAATTTCTACTTTAAATCTCTAAACTGCACATCTCAGGAACAACAGATTTGAGCCACATTTTATGAGCCACAAGGTAAACTTAGATCATGAACAGCATATTCTTGCCTGAGTTTCCACTCGCACTTCGGTCCCTCTTCAGACGAATTGGTCCTATGACAGAGTCAGTCTTCCACTTGTATGAAGAAACATCTCGTTTCCTTCTTGAGACACAGCCTTGATTGCAGCGAGATGTTTCATCGCTGGTATCACAGATCAAAATCTTACACTTCAGATACACAGAGCTCAGATGCCTCAAGAATTTAAAAGCATTAAACTGGAATCTTCCATAGTGTCCAAGTAAGGGATACACCTGACAAGTCTCATCTTGACTACATCTGGAACACAATTTAGGGACAGTTAGAAGGTACACGGCAGCTTTTCCATGTGAAAGTAAGATGATACAAGCTTTGAAGTGTTCAGTGTGTGAGCCCAGGAACCTCTCTAGAAAGACATCAGTGGTTCAGAGTGTTGTGAGCTTGAGAGGTGGGACTGGTTCTGGGAAAGGTAATAAGGTCCCGCCCTGCGATTCCTGGCCCTGTGAGCTACCAGAACATCAGCACCTATAAGGGGCTCAAACACCTCTCCTAAAGTGCTCAGTACTGATGTGCAAGTACATCTGATTGTCCATCAACTTTTAGAGGAAAAAGGAGCATCTCTTTTAAAACATCACGTGCTTTTTCTTTGAAAAAAAAAAAGTTACATCTATTTTCTTGAGAACGTCATGTTCGAAGGATGGCACACATTTAAGAACCTTCCATGTCCTTGCAAAAAATAGCCAAAATATACAAAAAGCAAAACCACAAATAAGCCCCACTAGACAAAACATAAGTAGGTTTTTCCCCCACCAACAAATATTTTATATTCATATTTTTAAATCAAGGAATACAGACAGCCTATCTAAATATTTTAACATGAGTTATTTGTGGCTAGTACACAGTAACAATTTTTAAATGATTAAGCTTAATAAAATTTCATACTAGGAAATTGTCATATACATACATACATACATACATACATACATACATACACACACACACATTCCCACACACATAAGGAGTGTTTATAAATACAAAACTTACTTTACTAAAATCATTACTACTGTGGGCTGGGGAGATTGTTCAATCAGCAAAGCGCTTGGCGCACTATCATGAGAACCTGAGTTCACTCCCCAGCACTCACATGAAAGTCAGTATGCTTGCAATTCCAGTGTTAGTTAGGTAGGCAGAGTAAGGACAATGCCTGTGTTTTTCTGGCCAGCCAGCCAGCCTAGCTGAATCCACAAGCTCTGGGTTCAGTGAAAGACCCTATCTCCAAAAGCAATGAGGGGAGGAAGCGATGGGTCCGCAGTTAAAGCACTTGTTGTGCAAGTGTGAGGACCAGAATTTGGATCCCTCTTCAGAACCTACAGAAAAGCAAGGGGAGGGGAGGGGAGGGCTGTAACTTCAGCACTGAGAAGGTGGAGGTGAGGGTGGAGGCCCACCTGTAACTTCAGCACTGAGAAGGTGGAGGTGAGGGTGGAGGCCCACCTGTAACTTCAGCACTCAGAAGGTGGAGGTGAGGGTGGAGGCCCACCTGTAACTCCAGCACTCAGAAGGTGGAGGTGAGGGTGGAGGCCCACCTGTAACTCCAGCACTCAGAAGGTGGAGACAGGGAAAACCCCAAAGCAAGCCAAAACAGCTTGCCAGCAAAGTTCTAGGTTCAACTGAGACCACCAGCCTCTACGAATAAGATGTAGAGAGAGGCCGGGTGGTGGTGGCACACGCCTTTAATCCCAGCACTCGGGAGGCAGAGGCAGGCAGATCTCTGTGAGTTGGAAGCCAGCCTGGTCCTCAAAGTGAGTTCCAGGAAAGGCGCAAAGCTACACAGAGAAACCCTGTCTTGAAAAACCAAAAAAAAAAAAAAAAAGATGTAGAGTGAGACTCTTGGCATCAACCCCAGGCCTCCACAGATGCATCCACCCATGCATGTGAATACCCGTGTGTGCCAACACACAAGTGAACATGTATACATACACATGCCACACATAGATACAAATAAGAAAAATTAATTAAAAAATAAGTCAGAGAATCTTTGAGGAAGACAATGGATGCCAGTGTCTTGCCTACCCGTGCACAGATATGCACATTCACTCATTCACCCAGGAACACATACACACATCAAAAAAAGAAAAAACTACTACAAAGCAAGTTCCAGGACAGGCTCCAAAGCTACACAGAGAAACCTTGTCTCGAAAAACCAGCAAAACAAAACAAAACAAAAACCAAAAACCTAACACTTCCACTGGCACACACAGAGACCCACTACATGAGTGCATACCCGCCGCTGATTAAGTCATATGTCGGAGATGCGAAGTCAGACGTGGGAGAGGCTCTGCAGGTATCCAGAAACAGCACCAGACCTGGGTCTGAGGTATGCAAACTGACTTGGACATAAAGAGTTTGGTTCAAATCCGCATAATATGGTGACTCCTCTATTTGGTTTTCAAATGAGTTGGACTCATAAAGAGCCATGCTGGTGTTGTATTTGCCCAGGACACTTTGGTTTTGTATGACATCATCTTCGGTTATGTACAGAATCTCCACAGTAGAATTATATTCCATCTCACACGTCACCACTATCTGGAGGTGCTTCTGACGGGTGATCACTGCAGAAATTGGAGACTCGGTGAAGGTGATTATGTTGGTGTAAGAGATTGTGTGGTCCTCTATCTGCAGAATGGGAAGGAATTCAAATTTTATACTTTAGCCCGTCAATATTTCAGAGCACAGAGAAGGATAAGACTTGCAGGTAGCAACTTAATTTCCACAAGTCATGAGAGAACAGCTTTCACATCAAATCTTCTCAACCTTAAATGTGTTTTCCTGCAGCACTGACCTGCAGAAGGAAGGAAGTGAAAGATGAAGCTTGTATGAGAAAGATCGAAAGATGGAATTGGGTCGGATTTCCTTCTATTACATTAACATCATTGTGGAATGCACATTTACAGCCCTATAAAGATTTTAAACTCACCAGACCAGGCCTGTTGGCACAGACCCATAACCTCAGCTCCTAGGCAGGCTGAAGCAGAAGGATCACAGTTCAAAGCCCGCTTGAGCTACAGAGTTCAAGGCCAGTGTGGACAACTTAGAGAGATCCTGTTTTGAAAGAAAAATCAAAAGAGGACTGAGAATGTAGGTTGGTGGCAGAGGGCTTGCCTACCATGTGTGAGGCCCTGGGTTCTGTAAATAAAAGACTGAACTCTACCATGTTTCCTTCCTAAAGAGGCCTAAGTTCATGTGGCTAAGCAGGCAGTTCCCCACGTGCACATAGATGAAAGCTTGGCCTCAGTGCACCCTAGACATCTGAGAAATAAAGCTTGTGTGTTCATTTTTGGAAGAAAAAATGGACAAAAGAAAATATTTACTTCTTATCAGCTCCTCTGGTCTAGCCTCTGCCTTCTTCAATCACAAAGTGGTTTAAGTCTAATGTATGTATCTTAAAGGGGGCCTAGAAGTGTTGACAATGCTTGAGGTCTCAAATGGTATTTCTAAAGTGTGCAGACCAAACCACAGACTTACATCTTTCGATATTTAAAATATGCTTTTACTTTCTGCCTTTTGAAGGAAAATAAGAGATTAAAATCCAGCTCAATTTTACCAAATATGGAATGTACCATTCTCTGCACAACTTTCCCTGGTAAGCCAGGAAATCTTGACCATGAATGTTCCAAATCTCTACGGTGAGGGTTCAGAGCTCTTTGCCTTCTGGGAAAAGCATTCATCCTCCAGTTACCTTGCAAATGAATGAGACAATCCTGCCTCTGTGTGTGACTGGGTGTGTGCACATCTATGAACATGCTTTCTTAGTCCAGCCATGGGAGTTTGGTGTCGTTTGTGAAAGCTACAGCAAGCTTCATGCCTGTGCATCATCATGTGCTTAGCATTTGACAGAACCCAGCGGTGGGTTTCACAGTACCTTTTTAACTGTACCGCATTCGTGCAGAGGGATAGAGAATTCTATGACGTTTGATACACTCGGTCTGCAAGTTGGATCATTTAGTTGCAAGTTGTTCTCATTGTAGTTAAGTGACTGCAGGTACGATTTGCTTATGATGACTCTCATCTTATCAGAAGCACAGCTTAAAGATGCTATCAAGAAAAAGGGGGAACAGAATAGAAAGAATGATCACATTTTGGCCAGCTGGGAACTTTGCATTTTCAAGACCTCCAAGATGAGTCTACTACAAGTTTAACCTGCTGGAATTGGTGCCGCATGCCTTTAATCCCAGCAGTTAAGAGGCAGAGGCAGGTGGGTCTCTGTGAGTTCTGGGTCAGCCAGGGCTGCATGACAAGTCCTTGTCTCAACAAGCAAAACAACAGCAACAAACTCCCTGTGACCACTGGCCTGGGAAGATGGCTGTTAGTAAGAAAAATTTCTGCTCAAGCATGAGAACCTGAGTTCAAATCCCCAGCACCCCCATAAAACGTCAGGTGTGACTGTGTCCATGCCTGGAATTCTAGAGCGCTTGAGGAGTGAGACAGAAAGATCACCATGGTTTGCTGGCTGCTAGCCCACCTCCAGATTAAGACCCTGTCTCAAGAGAATAAGACAGAAAGTGCTAGAGAAGGAGCCCCCATGCCCTGCTCTGGCCACACACACACACGAATACATGAACACACGCACATGCCCATACATGCGCACACACAAAATAAATAAATATCTGAACTCACAATACCTTAAATAGTAGGTAGAAGACTGCCACAGGCAAGTAGTTGGTGATTTTTTTTTTCACATGCCCGTTGCTACCTTATTTAGAGCTATAATCTACACATCTAATATATTTATACATTTTAATTAAAATAGTTACATCAGTTTCCCCCTCTTTTCACTCCCTAAGCCCCTCCCAAATGCCCTCTGTCTAACTCTTTCCATGACCCCACTCCCAAATTCGTAGCCTCTTCTTCCCCAATTATTATGTTACATTTCTTTAAAATGATGTCATTACAGAAGACCTTAGCCCAACCAGACCCTGCATTCTACAGAAGTCATTTTTAGCTTAATGGAGTCGTTTACATCCTCCTGTAGTAAGCAAGGCACAGAGCGGATCCTCAAGCCTCTGGATTAGCTATATTCCCCAAGTTCCCGGGACAGACTGGCAAACAAGGCTAGCCACATTCAGGCTAAGAACTAAGAAGCAGGGTCTATGCATGTCATAATCAACAAGCTCAAACTAGCTTAAAGGTCATGAAACGTGACTTACTGGTGTTAACATCGTCTATATAAATGGAAGTGTAGGAGGCAGAAAAGCCCCTGTAGGAATTGGCATAATCTGTAGATAGCACAACTGTCATGGAGTTGGAGGAAGATTCGAAGGTAGGTTGCCCGCGGCCACACAATTGTTCCAGCAGGCCAGATGTGGTGGAGGGGCCATCGTAGAGTGCGATGAAATCAAATCGGCAGTATTCGTCCACTTCTAGGCTAAGAAGGATGGCCTCCGATGTAAAAACCTTTCCAAACCAATTCAGTTCTATTGTCCATCACTCCTTCTGAAGTCATGAAGGATGTGTCCTTACAATGACATCTCAGAGTTATGATAAAGCTTTGTCAGTCCCTTCATGGGACCTCAGAATCTCCAGAAAAATAGTTAACAGCACTGCTGCATGTTTTCCTTTCTACAATGCTTCTCTGAAATGTACCCACGTGTGGGGCCTGAGATTTTTTTTTCCTCCCCAGTTTGGTCCCCCAGTTGCTGTGGGTCACTACAGTAGACCCCAATACTTACAAGACCTCTTTAAAGTTCAGTTTTATCTTATAGCCTTTCTCTACTTGTATGTGCCACACGCAGTATGCCAGCTCCGGGTGTGGCTGCGGATAATTGGGGCTGGTGAAGGATCCTTCTAAAGCGTCCAGGTAACCACCACAGTTTGGAAAAGCTGGGAAGAGACAAAGATAGCTGTCGTTTTTCTGTGGTGTAAGGGCTTAAAGTGTCCTCCCCGAGTGCCACACCGCTGTCTTCTCTGTGTGTCATGTCTGAGGCTTTCACCTTCCCTTAGCACCAGACCTTTTGCCCTCAGTGTACCTGGGAGAACAGCTCTGCCCTGCTGTCAAATGGACCAGACTAAAGATTCGTGGAACTGCAGAACATAGCCACATCCTCAGGGCTAGTGCTGGAGGCTCCTCGCCCACCATCACTGTCCAGTCTCACTGGCTACCAGCATAGGAGCTGCTCTTCTCGACTGCCCTTTCTTAACATGTCTGCTTGGGTTTCAACACAGGGTCCTTCTCTGCTCCTCTCTCCTCTCTCTACCCTAGTCATGCTAGTAGTCAAAGCTCAGCTCAGATGCAACCTTCTTTAGTCCTTCCCTGCCAGTGTAGGTACAGTAGAGGCCAACACGACAAAGAAAACTGAAGCCTGGAGGTATAAAATGGTTTAGGTTGACTGACTCATAGGACCCACGTCAGGTAGAGTCTCCACCTCCGGTGTGAGGAGGTGGCCTGGGTCCAGCTCCAGAAGAGCTTGATGTCTCCACCTTGGTGGTTCCTTAACACAAGATATCAGTGTCAAGATCAGCTCTTCTACAACATCCAGAATGAAGCTCTCCTCATGAACCTGCTCATGGCCATGGCATTCTACCTGAGGTCAAACTGGAATCGGGGGCTGAGTATGTAGAATCATGTAGCATGATTGTCTAAAAATTGGATCAGCCTCATGCCACATGTGCTCCCATTCTTGTTGTCAGAATCACTCCATCCCCCAGGAACCTAAGGACCTCAACCCACATCTAATGAATCAGACCAGGGGAGTCTGTCCCTGACAGATGTCGCAGAGGTCTCGAGTTACTAAACAGGCTGAACAGAGTCTCTCCTTTGGGCTCAGCACTTGACAACCTGTAGCTGTCTGATGAGCCAAATCCGCCTCTCCAGAAATCTGGTTAGAGGAAAAGCACCCTGAGCTTCCCCAGAAGCAAAGAATGGGATTTTCAAAGATGGCGACTGAATCTGCGATTTCTGTACACAGATCTGGAGAAATGCCTTTCCTCCAGACAGGGCTTGAGAGCACAATGTCCCCAGCAGGAGCTGTTGTGACCTGTATTTGCAGAGGACTGTGGGAAGGATGTGTCAAGGACAACTTACAGGTATCAGAAGAGAAGAAGTAGTAGAAGATAAAGACACTTCTTTGGACACTTGTCAAGCCCGTGACGATCTGAAACGTCAGGGAATTGGATGATGATTCAAATACAGGCACGAAGTCGTTTTTACTGCAGACTTTCCCTAGCAGAGGCCCATTGGTGGAGCTTCCATCAAACACCTTAATGTTTTCACTTTCACACCTTCCGTCTGGATCCAACCTGGGAACAGAACACACCTGTGGCTGGAGAAGAGCCATTCACAAAGTGGCTTTCAAAATACACTGTCCCCTGTTCGTATTAGCACCACAGTTTATAAAGTGGAGGCAATCTGGCTCATTTAGACCTCTGCCAGACCAGTCATGGGCTTCACCCTTCTTTAACATCAAACCACAACCTTAATGGGCTCAGGAAAGTGAAGTCACTTGCCAGCACCTTATAGTGTGTGAATGCTCAAACACAGGCCTAGCATCCAGGGCTGCAATCCTCCCTGACTTCCATTACCTCTGTTTGCTGTGCCTCCATGGTGACCAGTTGATATAGAATAGTTCTAATTTAGAATCCAGTCTCACTAATATTTGATATCCAAGCTTGCTGAAAATCAAGTCCTTCTCCATGGCCACCTTCCAGGGAAGCAACCCCCAGCTGTCCCTTCCTCCCCACCACAGGCTCATTCTGAAGGACGGTCCAATGCTCTGCACTGAGCAGGCAGCCCAGGATTTTTATTTTATGCCCATGCTGTCAGGCTCTTTCCAAATGCCCACAGAGGAGCTATGTCCAAAATGGCTTTGAGCCAATATAACACAAACACAGAGAAGCTGAACTCCCCTTCCACCTTAAGCACTTTCCTGGCTGCATAGCTTTGGACCAGCTATTTAATCTTGTTTGACGTCAGACCTCAGTCTTCTCTTCTGTAAAATGAGCATCATGGTGTATTTTTTATTTTTATGTAAGGTTTTTGTTGTTTTTGTTTTTGGTGTTCTTAGGGTGAAGCATCTATCATAGGCTTCGTACACAAGAAGTTACCCCAATGAATGCTGTCTTCTTTCCACTGAGTTTTGCTCTTACCACAATCTGCTCTTTCTCTTTATATATATATAAAATGGGGAGAGGTGTAGGTTTCTGATAGCTCTCCCGTTCCAGGAAAATGGTGAGTTGCCTTCTGCGCATTTGACTGAAGGTCAGTAAATTCCTGCTTCTGGGATGTAGAGCCCTGGTTCTCCCAGTGGGGTGGTTGGAACAGCAGCATCAGAGTCACTTGAGAATTTGTTTCTTGTGCAGATTTTCAGGTTCCACCCAATTATTTAAATTAGATAGTATGGACCCCAACATGACCCAGCCTGTGCACTTTGATGAGCCCTCTTGATGATTCTGGCAGCTACAGAGTAAGAACCACTGAAGTGGTGTAAGATCAGGGGCCCCAGAGCCAGGATCCTGGGATTCCATTCCCTTCCTTTATCTATTATTGGATGGCCCTGGTCCAGAGAATCGCTTCTCTGAGCTTTCTTGTCTACTGAATTGGGTTGCACCTGCTACAGAGGGGTGTTGAGAAATGAACTAGGGCAGATCTTATGAGATCCTGAGGCTTTGTAGTACAACAGAGGCTAGTACAACATACATGCGTGAATGTATGTTTTTAAAGTAAAATTTCAAAAATTGTCAGGGCTGGGCCCCACCCTTGGAGACTGTGATCTAATTGTATAGGGTGCAGCCTAGGATTGGGGTTTTTTTGGAAGCTTCTGTGACGACTCTAACGTGGATCAGAGTTTGGAACCAGAGTTTAAGATTTTAAGGTCTACAGTCTAGAACTAGACTAGCTGGGTACCAGCCTTGATAGTTCTGGGCACTAGTTGACTGATCTCGGTAAGTTATCAAGCTCCTTGCATCTGTAACTCAAGCACTGGCCTCACAGTGCCTGTGTGACTCAGATTTTAGCATGCCAGTCTTCAGTGATGAACAGCAACCATAACTATCATCATTATCATCAGCATGGGGAATCCCTTCAGTTTCTGGAAGCAGCTGAGTTCCCCTCCACCGAAAGCTCACACCCCTGCCCCAGCATGGCTAGAGTCAGCACCCTCCTTGAGAAACTTGAAGCCTCCACTTACTGGACGTGGGAGAAGATGATTCGGATGCTCCTGTTTTCAGATCTCTCGATGGTCCAGGTACAGTTCTCATCAGCATTGAGCTGTAGGATCAGGGCTTTGTGGGTCTCTCCCAGATTGGCCCCTCCCAGACTGGCCGTGCATCTTGATCTGCCTGGTAGATACCATAGTTAGCACTGAGGAAAGGAATGGTTCCTGTATCCCCAGAAGACACAGGATTCAACCTCCCACAAGGAGTAGGATAGACCTATAAATAGACAGGTGACTCGGCGAAATATTGCAGCTACTGCAAACGAACACACAAACAATGGGTTTGCCCTTTGTGTCCTGGGGGAGAAATTGTAATTCTTCTACATGTGGTCCATAAAAAGAATGTATTAGGGCCTGAAGAAAGACCTATCTAGAATAGATAAAGAGTTCTTACAATTCAATAGTTAAAAGACAAGGCCAGTCTTCCAGTTTACTGCTTTATGGGATTCCTGAGTGTGTGAATGAGTGAGTCTCTGACTCTTGTGCCTTCTCTTGGGCTCTTTTCCTTCTGTTGGTTTGTCTTGTCCAACTTCAGTGTGATAGTTTTTGTTTTTTCTTATTATATTTTATCATGTTATTTTTTTAAATGAATGAATGGTGAATGAATGAATGAAAATCTAGGGTACTAGAGTAAAGGTTAACAACAGAATTTTCATTTATACCTGCTGGAAAAGGAAAACTCAGTTTTCTCCAACAGAGTGACACTGAGTATATCAGCCACTCCAGGGCAGGCCTTATGTTCTGGAGCAGTTGACCAACATATAGTAGAGTCCATGGTTTTTTTGTGCTTCTATTTGGTTATAGGTTTTGTTGTTGCTGTTGATGTATTTCGTTTTCTAGGTTTTGTTTTTGTATTGGGTTTTTTGTTTGTTTTTGAGAAAGACCTTAATGTTGGGTGGGTAGGGAGGAGGAGAGGGTATGGAAGGACTCCGGGGAGGAGAAGAATATGATCAAAATATGTTTAAAGTTAAAAATTGGTTTATATAATAAAAGTTATTAGAAAAAAAGAAAGAAAAATGAAGCCAGTGAGATGGTTCAGTGGGGTAAAGGAGCTTGTTGCCAAGGTTGACAACCCAAATCCAATCCCCAGAACCCACACGGTAGAAGGAGAAAAATCAGCTGCTGAGAGTTGTCCTTTGAACTTCACTTGAGCACTGTAATGTGTGAGGACTTATGTGCTTGAGCACACACGATAAATACATGTAAAAAGAAAAAAATAAGAGAACCCAGTGAAAACTGGGAAAAGCAAGGTATGGAGGCATATACTTGTAACTGCAGCATTTGGAAGGCTGAGGAAGGAGGCTCCCATGCAAAAAGGCAGCCTGAGATTTGTAGTAAGACCCTACCTCATGAAAACACACACACACACACACACACACACACTCACTCCAGCAAAGACAAAAATAGATACATTTCCCAAATGAGACTGATGATCAAAACCCCTATGTATTTAGAAACAAACCTTGTTACATTCTCTTTCACCTGTGACTGATGAATGCCATTTCTGTGTTTACCTAACAATAACTAGTTCTACATTTGTCAGGGAAAGGAAAACAAAGATAACTGAAAAGGATAGCACAACCCCACCCACCCAAGATCAGCATCCTCATTAAAACCCTGCTGTGAATCTGCCAGTCCTTTCCTCTCTTCCCTTTTTTCCATTCTAAAAATGTTCCATGCGTCGTTCTAGACATAAGCACTATCAATATTATAAAATTGTAGATGTTTTCCCTCTTAATAGAGACCCTTTCTTGTATATGTAATCTTTTAAAATTTATAAGAGTAAGTCTCTGTATTTACTTGCCCTTAAAAAAAATCAGCAACTAAAATTCACATTTTTTAAAATTATGTCAATATCTATTCGTGTAGGTATATAGCTTTAGGATTATTTTCCTAAGATATACTGTTAAAAGTGAAATGACACAGTGAAATTGTGTGTGCCTTTTCTATTTCAATGAACATGGCCACATGGGCCTTAAGGAAATGACCACTGAAACAGAAGTCCTTCAGAGAGCGCAGAGGTGAGTTATTCTCTGTACTGAGGGCAGATATGAAAGCTTTCTAAGTTTTGGAAGAAGCCTGGTAAAAGCAGGTCTTCCATGTTTGAGTTGAAGAATGTGGATCAATTTTCTTACCTTCGGCCACCGTGGAATTCAGCTGTGCCCCACAGGAGGCAGCTAAAACGGCCCAAATGAACAACCTTCCAATGACCTCCATCTTTGCAGGGTGCCTCAGGGCCCGCAGGCTTTTATATTTCTCTGAGTTTCATAAGCTTCCTGGCATCTAGGGAAACGTGTCAGTTTGGCCACACTGGGGGTGATGCTGGTGAGAACTCCACAGCTGTGGGGCTGCATCCTGGCCAGCAGTCTCCCGCATTGCGCTCATTCTTCCGCGAAACTTCTCAAAGGGCTGTGGGCCAGCCAGCCCAGTTCTACACGGGGAGCAGCAGCCACATAGCAGTCCCTCTGGCCTTGGGATTGATCCGCGCTTGAGCTTTGGCCCCACCTGTGCAGATCACGAGGGAGGTGGCACCATTGGCTTGAGGCCATGACTTCTCCAGGAATGGAAGTCGTTGGGGTCCGAAGCTCAGAAGGCCAGGGGATAACATGGTACCTGGCGAACTCTGGGCCCAGTTGGGTCCTCAGATGCCAGGAGGCTGATCTGAGGGGTAGGAGAGGGACAGAGGATGGGGAGGAAAACACAATGCAGGTCAGGCCTCCCTGCGAAGATTTCTGGCCCTGTCCCTCTGAAGAGGATAAAGTGGATGGATTAGAGTCCCTCAGGCACTGAGCTTGCAACTCGGAGACAGGACTCCCGGTGTCCACGTGAGACTAGGAAGAAGAGTGTGTGTATGGAAGGGGTTGCTCATTCATTCATCCATTCACTTTTCATTTATTCACTGAGCAAGCTTTCATTGTTTACTGTCCTAGGAGGTGGGAATACAGAACTGAGCACAAAATACATAGATTTTACTCTTATGGAACCTGCATTCTAAGTGGGGGAAATAGATAACAAATTAAAAATACATATAGGAGCAAGTGTGTTGAGTGTGCTAAAATGGGGTGATCAGATAGACTGTGGCAAACTTGGGTGGGAAAGGATGCCAATTAAGGAAAAGGAGAGGCATCTTGAGAAGATGAAATGGAAGCAAATACAGAAAGATAATCATTTATCTTACTTGAGGGATTTCTTTGAGATATAAGTGCATGTGTAAAGGCCCTAGGGCAGGAACTTCTCTAGTCTGACTATGTGTAAAGGAGAAGGAAAGGGGAAGGGAGATGGAGGAAAGTCCAGGCAATAGTTGATGGAGACAAACCTGTATGGTAGAGAGAAACTCAATCTTGTTCTAACCTCACATGGAACTTTTTAGTGAATGGCCACTTCTAGGTATGGTGGTTTAAATGAGAATGTCCCCATAAGGCTCATGTATGTGAATTCTTGGTCTCCACTTGGTAGAATTGTTTAGGAAGGATTAGGAGGTGTAGCCTTGTTGGAAGAGGTGTGTCATTGGGGGTGGGCTTTGAGGTTTTAAAAGCCCACCCACACCATTCCCAGTTAGCTCTGTCTGCCCTCTGCTTGTGGATCAGATACAAGCTCTCAGCTACTGCTTCAGTACCTGCCTGCCTGCCTGCAGCCATGATCCCTACCATGGTGGTCATCAACTCCCCCTCTGGCACTGTAAGCCCAAATAAATTCTTTCTTCTATAAGTTCCCTCAGTCATGGTGTCATATCACAGCAATAGAAAAGTAACTAAGACACTAGGAATCATCCAGAAGCTCCTTGGAGGTCAAGATGAGGCAGGATCACCTGGAATGAAACCTTCCTGTACCCCTCCACTCTTCTATGTTGCTCAAGATTCTCTCAAGTCCAGGTTTCCTCATTCAGTCCTGAACTGTGACTTGGGGAGGGGATAATCCTCAACTGTGCCCCCAAGGAATCCATTCCTGGTCAGCTCTGGGTCAGGTGTTAGCCCCATACCCTGTACTACAGCAGCAAGGTGACCCCAATGGCACTGAGGAGTGGCTTTCACAAGGAGCTTGGAAACTCCCCAGATCCCTACACAGCTCTGCTGGACTCCTTTCTACACAAGTAGCTACATAAGAGACATGGACATAGTATTTGTGTGGGGTAGTGGGTGGGATACCTGTGTGTGGACCCTTCTAGTTATTAGGAACTGTTCACAATCAGCTCTATCTGTACATAATCACCCCATTCTGGGTTTTGCCTCAATCACTCCTCCTTCCCATGACTAGAATCTCCTCCTTCCCCTGTCCCTGAGCAACACTGTGTGTGAAGGCTTTGTAGTCACCCTGGAAGGGGAAGAACACCTGGGGTCCAAGTAGGTGGGAAGCCTGCTTTGTGTCGTTGCCATGAGTCAGGATTTCTGTGAGCATGGAAGACCTCCTCTCAATGATGGTCCCTACACAAGTCCCACTCTAAATTAAAGTAACTGATGGCTGGGAGAGGTCTTGGGGCTTCCCAAAGTGCAGGCCAAGTTAAGATGTAATCTGAATCCATTGGTTCTAAAACCCCTGTGAGTGCTCTAAAACCCCTACTGCCTATCGTGAAAATCCCCCATATGCCCTGTCCCACCTGCCTCATGTGCCTTCTAATACCCAAACTAGACCTAGTCCTCAGGTAAGGACAAGCTGCCACAGGCCTCCCCATATCAGGTACTCAGCTGCCCACTGGATGAGGTTAGAAGGTACTCAACTGTTCTCCATTCACTAGGACCTTGCTGGTAGACAAAAGAATCAAAGCCAAGTAAAGGATGAAGGCAGTGTTCTGGAAACTCATGAGAGACAGATTATTTCACCTAGAGAATCTTGGGGCGGTACCCCTGGGGAGCCTACTACAGAGGTGGGCCTAGAGTGTTCAGTTTCTGAGAGCAGGCATGCCAGCATGGTTCCCGAAGGGCAGCAGGGTCCCCTGCTGCATCCTCCACATTCTTTCCATCGCTAGGAAGCAGGGGCTCTCTGCATTTCCTTTTCCAGTCTTTCTTTAATTCCCTTTTAGTAGGTGGCAGCCCGTCACTAGTTAATAGCTCTTTATATTAACTCTATCTGTGGTGCTCACACGCCTAGCTAAGGACAGGAAATTCATGGTGATGACAGGTGAGACATCTGTGCTAGAAGGGGCTGCAGGAGCACCCGTGGAAAGAACAGACATGCTGGAGGTGCTGGGAGGAAGGGAACCTGGGTTTCTGTCTTGGGTTACAGGCTTTTGGTATAGTTGTTTTTTGTCAGCTGAATCGGCACTGGCCAGTGTAAAAGTGATCAAAAGGGGCCACCTGCCTCTGAACAGATGTGCAAGCTGGCTGGTCAGCAGGGGGAGACATCTCAGGTTTGCCTTCTGAACAGATGTGCAATCTGCCTGGTCAGCAGGGGGAGACATCTCAGGTTTGCCTTCTGAACAGATGTGCAATCTGGCTGGTCAGCAGGGGGAGACATCTCAGGTTTGCCTTCTGAACAGATGTGCAATCTGGCTGGTCAGCAGGGGGAGAAATCTCAGGTTTGCCTGCTCCTGCTAACACACACACCATCTCTCTTTTCTGAAGAAGGGTCTAATGTAACCCAGATTGGCTGAAACTCAGTGTAGTTGATGGTGACCTTGAACACACGATCCTCCTGCCTCCACCTGCCAGGTGGGATTGTAGGTGGGCGTCATTATGTTCCACATTCCCTTTCTTTAGAAGCCACAAAGATCAACCCATCATTAAATGTCAGACAAGGTAAACTGAGAGATACTCCACCGGCATGTATTCACTCTCTCCCAGTGAGTGATGCCCCTGTCAGGACCTTTGACAAGCTGGACTGAGGAGGAACAATCTCTCAGAACCACTCCCATAACCTCAGCTTCCCACACTTAACTGCTGCTCAAGTTAGAAGTGCCCTGAAATCAACTTACCTTTTCCTTCCAGGACTGGAAAAGTGCAGGACACTTTTATTTTCTATTCTTTTTCCTATTTTTATCAAAACATGTTACATGCCTGCTTGCCCAAATCTCATAGTGCGTATTGGCATAAGAAGTACAACTAAGAAACATAATAGAGACAGAGACTGTTTTCATTATTGTACATTTATACAAAAGTACATAGATATCATGTATGTACAGATATGTACACAATGACGTAAACACTATAGAAATTGGCTTGAATAAGAAAATATTCTATTAAGAAATTGAAATACTGATCATGAAGATTTCTTTTGATCCACCACTGCCATGTCAGAGTCCTTCACTTATGCCACAAAAGCAAGGTGGCAGGGTGCCAATATCTGCATACATGCCGTAGTCATCACAGCACTGGAAGGTGGGACAAGACTCAGCAGCGATGGGTTTGGCCCGGATGATCTTGTCAAAGGTGACCTTGCCTGGACTGCCTGGATCAGTATCGCTTACAGCACCTGCTTCTTTTGAAGTTCTTAAAAGACACACACACAAAACGAGCTTAGAATTTTCTTCCCAATGAGCTTCTGACAATCACGAGGGCTATGTGGGGAAGTCCAGGGCTGGAGCCCATCACATATATGGCACCAGCCTTGGGCTAAAGCTCTCTGCTCCTTTCCCATCTTTTCCTCTCCTACAGTTGCTGTGCATGTGAACCCAGGTTAGCACTCCAAGCAAGGGAGGGTGAATTGCACCCCAGTGGCTGCTACAGGCCCATGAGATGTGGGAATGATGGAGAAGGTGCTACAGTTGGCTGGACTCAGC
>CABHPP010147031.1:0-43724 GCA_902168425.1 Peromyscus attwateri
CAGCTTGTTATACATACCTTATAAAAGGTTCACATTTTTAGTTCCTCAAATAAGATTTTATCAACCAACTAAGAAACTCACAAGCCAGTTGGTATGGTTATGGAAAGCACACACTTGTATCTCCAAGGAAGGTTAAAAACAATGAACTCTTTTCTACAATCCCCCCTAATTCGACTCCCTTTCTTATCCCTTCATTCTTCCCAGTTGCTATCCACAAGTTTAAAAGATTTAAACCTAGAATTATACGGGGCATGGCTTTTCACGGAGAAGGCTAGGGAAGGACACAGAACAGTGTGAAGTGGCTGTATGGATCTATGTTCAGGAATTCACAGGATTTACTTATTGTGAGAGTCGGACAATAAAAAGTTTGAAAGGTGATGTTTTACAAGAAATTGTTTTAGGATCTTAGGAGGACCCGGAATCCCCTAAGGAGTTGAAAGAGATTTCAGTGGAGCCTGATGGGAAGTGTCTCCTCACCCACTCCAGCCTCAGGTGGATGGATGCAGTGGACTGCTCTGAGATCCCTACCTGTGAAATCCCAAGGTGGTGGTGGGGTAAGGGAGGACCAGGGGAACGCCACTGCTGTCTTAGAGTTCAGAGTGAAGTGTAGGCTGTTACTGCCCCAGCTATACACACTCATGGGGTTTGTTGTGCGAGGAGTTTCTGCATATTTTCCAGGAACCTAGCTTGGGACACTTGTCAGTGAAAGGGTGATGGGGGCCCCCGTCCAACACCATTGCCTAGGGAAGTACTGTAGAGTGCAGAGAAAATTAGCAGTGGATGGCTGGCTTTCTAAGGAGGCAGATTGAAGGAAAAGACCCCCACAGATGATAAAGTCACTGAGTCCTGGATGTGCTAAGCAAGGGATCCTCAGAGGCGGGGCCTCTGAGTAACCCAAAGTCATTTCTAATGAGAGAGTAGGGTTTCGGCATTTCTGAAGCACAGCAAGCATGAGCTCATTTCCAACAGGCCTGCTGAGGTGAGAGCCTCCCTCTCACCTGCCTTCCTCCTGGCCAGTACCTGTTGGTCCAGAGGACAAGACTAGGGGGGAGGGAGAAGCAGCCACAGCCTCCCTTCCTCCTCGCATCTGGGAAAGGAGTCTTATTGGAAACGAAGACCAATGCGCACCTCTCTCTGTTTCCGGAATTTATTGTCTCTGACTTGCCTCTGCATTTCTGCAGCTTGAGAAGACTCCACAGCTTTGCAGATCGCCACGAGGGGACAGATCATTCTCCAGGCTGCCTAGTTTTGCATCCCGGGACACTAACCTCGCTGAACAAATTTAAAAAGAGCTACTCGAGACAGAAATAAAATTGCTCTGCAATGGCACCCTTCAGCTGTGCTTGTCCATGTACTAAATTTGCTTTGTGTATGGGAGGCTGCAGGAAACTGACATCTGAGCAGCAATGGAGGGGAGAGTATGAGTGAAAATTATTCCTTAATGTCTGGGAGTTTTAACCAGCTTTCTGGCTTGGTGACAAATTACCTGAGATAAATCAACTTAAAATAAGAAATGTATACTTTGGCAGGGGCTCCGGTCCATCACACACTATGGCAGAAGCATGTGGACAGGGGTCTGCTCCCTTGGTGGTGACTGGGAAACAGAGAAGAGGACAGAACATAACATCCCCTTCAAAGGCACACTCCTTGATCCTGAATGTTCCTTTAAGGCCTCTATCTTGGCTGAGTGGTTGGTGGTGCACGCCTTTAATCTTAGCACATGGGAGGCAGAGGCAGAGGCAGAGGCAGGCAGGTCTCAGTGAGTTCAAGGCCAGCCTGGTCAATAAAGCTAGTTCCAGGACAGCCAAGGCTACACAGAGAAACCCTGTCTCAAAAAACAAACAAACAAACAAACAACAAAACACTATCTTTTTTATTCTAGAGAAAGAACCCAGGCCTTTGTGCATGCTAGGCAAGTGCTCTACCATGAAGTCACATTTCCAGCCCAGGTCCTATCTCTTGAAGATGTCACCACCTCCTAATGCTGGCACAGGCTAGTGAGCAAGCCTTTAGGAGAGGTGCCTTTGGGGGACATTTAAGATTCAAGTCAAAATATTGGAGCGTCCCTTTTTTTTTTCTTTCTAAATTTTTGGCCAAGAATACGTTTTAATTTTATAATCAGGATAATGTTGTGTGTAGAGGAGTGGGAGGGGGCAGCTGGAGAGGTGGTTCAGTGGTTGAGAGTACTGGCTGCTCTTCCAGAGGAACCGTGGGGGCTCACAGCTGTCTGTAATTCCAGTACCAGGGCATCCAATGCCATCTTCTGGTCTTCAAGAGCACCAGGGATGCACATGGTACACAGACATACATGTGGGGGAAAACACCCATACACATAAATAACAATTTACAGAATTTAAAAAGGAAATGAAAATAAGTAATCTTTCAAAAATGAAAAGGTTATATAGGAAGAGATATATTCTAGTTGACTAAAGTTTATAAACCAAGTCCTGCTGGCCTTTGATGGAAGATGGTGCGGGAGGAGGTCTAGAGGTGGAGACCTGATCCAAATATGGTAAAACAAAAAGTGATGGTGAGCACCAAAAGAAAGTGAGTGTCCACTTCCCTTGCCCATGACCCTGCCTCTCACGCTGCTCCATCTCCCCTGGATCCCTTTCCTCAGGGCCAACCTACAAACCCTCCAGTCTAGACAGACTGTGATAATGCTTACCCTTAGCAATTCCAGGTGGGACTTGCTTAAGGATGGGAATTTCCATGCTAACATGGGCACTTAGAATGTTTCTTTCCAGTCTGGGTTTTGGCGAGAGGGTCTTCTATAGAGAAGTTCATACCAAATCACATGGGTGTCACACCTCAGCAAGGGCTTCTCAACCTTGGCCCCATTGCTATTTGGGGCTATTCAGCAGATGAAGGGTGTTAATAGTATCCCTAGTCATTTCCCCCTAGATACCAGTAGTACCCATAATTGTTTGTGATAACCAGAATAGTCTTTAGACACTCTCAAAAGTCCCCTAGACGTTAAAATCCCTGCTTTCCATGTAACTGCCTATCTTACTTATCCACAAGAAGAGGATCCCCAGTTTGGGGCTATTTATGTTGACAGCAGATCCTCTCAGAGTGCCAACTGTAGACTCCTTCCTGGAATGTTGTGAAAATGACATCAGATATGAGGTCAGACTTCGCCAGGTGGTGGTGAGGCTCTGAGATAGACTGCTCTCCTTTACCCACCAACTCATAGGTTGAAGCTATAATTTCCTGTGTGACTGTATTTGGAGATGGGATCATTAAGGAGAACATTAAATTTAACAAAGCCATATGTTAGGGTCTTGATCTGACAGGACTGTGGGCTTATAAGGAGAGGAACAGACATGAACCAAGGCCCTCTCCTCACGTACAGAGGAAAAGCTGTGGGCAGACACAAAGAAAACATGCCAGTCGGAGAGGACTCACTAGATACCAATGCGGTTTGGCCTTGATCTTGAACTCCAGCCTCTGGAACAGCAAGAAAATCAGTCTGTTGTCTAAGATACCATCTGTGGGATTTTGTGGTTGCAGCTTAAGCTAACACCAGCATTCAATGCACTGTAAGGGAAAGAGGCAGTGTCTGTGATCTGGGGACCAGGAGTAGCCTTGACTCGGGATGTTTGCAGGATCCATGGGAGAGAAAGTGTCCCACCAAAACATGAGGAAAGGGATGTTGTGGTTTTAATGAGATAACTAATTACCAATCATTGATATGGACAATAAATCCAATCCCTTGGCCAGCCCTGAGAATCCTAGGGTCCTCTTCAGTTCAAGTCTCCCATATAGTCATGACCCTTTACTACCTCTTCTATCCACCTCCATATTTTGGTTGTATGATATTTTTTTTTCTAAACTGCATTGAGTTCTTTGTGGGGTGGGAGATAGGGGTGTGTCAAAAGTTTTATGTTGAAATACCTGTTAAAACCCCATTGGCAATGGAGAGTTTTGCATGTCTTGGAGTCACATTCTCAGCATTTCTGATTGCACGAGAGTGGAGGAGAAGCTGGGCATGGCGGTGTACACTCAGCGTTCCAGGACTCCAGAGTCTGAGGTAGAAGATCTTAACTTGAGGCCAGTCTGGGCGATGAGACTCTGCTTGTCTCCAGGGATGGGTGTAAGGATAGGGGTGGGGGTAAAACTAGAGAATACAGGGACAGATATTTCGACTGAATATGGACAGAGTACAGAATATCCCTGGGAGATTGTTGTCACAACAACAGAACAATTGAATCTCTGCTATGCGATTCTTCCTTGGCACCACGGCTCTTTTTCCTAAGATACAAGGAAAGGCAGGACAGTTGTTATTCTGTGGGGTATCTGTTTTTTGGGTTGAACAGAAGGGCCCTTTTGCTTGTGTTCATGTCAACACTTGTTTGCTCTGAGAGTCTCAAAAGTAGGCACACACGCTGCCATGGAAGTGGCAAACTGGCTGCCTCCTTGACCTATATAAGAAAGATGAATGGTCAGAAAAGGAATCTGAACAATTCAGGGTTCATATCAGTCAGTGGTAGAGGCTGGCTCTTGAGGCTTAGATTCAACCTGTAAGCAGTATCCTGGGGTCAGGCTGTGGTTGAGATGGTGGGTCAGATGTCTCTCAATCCCTTCATCACTACTCTATCCAGCCAGCATCTCCTGTGACCTGGAACACTTCAATTGGAAGCCTCCAAATTATTTTTGCTTCCCAAGTTATTTCAAGCTGACCCTCAGTGACATACTTCCACCAGCAAGGTCACATCTCCTAAGCCTACCCCAAAAGCTCCATCAACTGAAGATTAAGTATTCAAATATTTGAGCTTGTGGGGGACATTCTCACTTAACCCACCACAATATACAATACAATTTTATTTTTATTCTGAAAGCTATAAATTTACTTACCATGGCAAGGAGGTTACAGGTCTGAAGAAGGAAGTCTCAGAAAGATATATGTATGATGGTGTCACACAAAAACTCTATGGCACAGTTTCTCACCACCCATCTTGAGTCCCATCAACACTGCCCCCAGATCTCCTCTCATTTTGTACCTGCAGCAATGGCCACATTTTGATCAAGGAAGGTGCAGGGTTCTCTCCCCTTTCCCTAGTAGCCCTACCTCCAAGCATCTCTCGTATTCTTCTCCCAGAACATTCTCTTTCTCCTGCCTTCCAGGCCCCAGTTGCTCCTCTGCCCTCAGTCTCACACCCTTAAGAGCTCATCTTTCTCAAGGATTGGTTCTCTTATCCAGTTGTGTGAGGTAAGTCCTTTTTCTAAGCTCCACAGGACACAGGAATTTCTTCTTCCACACCCTCATTACTGTTTGCTGTAATTGTTTCACATCTACCTTCCTTGCCAGTTTATATGCCGACGGAGAATTTGTCAAAATGATATTCTAAGGGTCCAGTATGATTTCTGGAACATAGTAGGCTAGAAATATAAATTGCATGAGTAAATGCAGAAACATGCCAAGTACCATGCTGTTCTTCCAAGAGTGTCTAGATGTATGCAGAACCCAGCCCTGCTCAAACGAAAGCATGTATTCTTCTCCCCAGGTGATGAGCACAGTAAGAAGCATGTGGGGAGGGGATGACTGGAGTAAGAACATGCAAGGGAGGTGATGGGCCTGATGGTGGGAGGTGGGCATGTGTGAGGGGAGGGGCTTACATTCCTTGGTCTTTACCATCTTTGCTTAATTTACTATGAAAAGTCCGACAGTGGCTCCCCTTGTGCAAATGTTCTACAGTTTCACTCCTTCTACTAGACAATAAATTCCAGTGTCAGAGCTGCCTAGGTGCATATAAGAAATATGGACTCCTGGACCTCTTTTGGGTCTCATCAGAGTCAATGGAATGGGCTTGGGCACCTACAAGGTAATGTGTTCTTGAGTGGTGGGCTTTGTCCTCATCCAAATTATTTTTATTTTTTGCAATATTTAAAAAAATCACTTGGTGGGGGCAACGGGAGGATTTACGTCAAATTACGTCATTTCTTCCTCCATCTCTTCTCCCCAACTCCTCCCACCCTTCCAGGTGAGGGTTTTGTTTTTTTTTTTCTTAAAGCTGTATTTATTTTTGTTTTATGTGTGTGAGCATTTTGCCTGCATGTATGTCTGTGCACCATGTGCATGCAATGCCCTCAGGGCCAGGAGAAGGCATTAGATTCCCTGAAATTAGAGTTGGAAACACTTGTGAGCTGTGGGTAATGGGAACTGAAGCCAGGGCTATCGTAAGAGCAGAAAGTTCTCTCAACTATTAATCCACCTCTACACAAGGTTTTAGACTCACATCTATGAGAGAACGGGTGAGGTCTACCATGTTTTTTGTGCATCCTCCAAACCAGAATGAGACACTCGTTAAGTAGTTCTAGGTGGGTAAATGAATGAGAGGATTCCAAGACAGAAAAATGTTCTACCTTAGACGAAGGCAGAGAGGAAGGGGGCTATAGTCCCCTTCAGTATTTGGTCATGAACTTTCCTTGGACAAATGTGCCATTTGTAATAGGGCCAATGGGCTCCCCACAAGTTCTTCCTGCCTTCATCATCCACAGCACCAGAAACCTGTGTCCACCCCACCCCCGCATCCTAGCTCCCAGATAAGGGTAGATAATTGAGATAAAAATCAATTACAAACTGAGAGATTGGTTGTCAGTTTTAATAGGAGGGGCGAGTCAAACAGTTTAGAGAAACGTATAAAAAGACCTTGTTAACTTCTTGTTGGAACATGTTATGGTTTGTGCATAGCACATACATATTAAAAAAATAGAAGCATCACATTTCACAAGCACATGATTGAACAGCTTCTGGATTCCCTACCCCCTGCCCTCAAGCTTGAGGACAGGTCTGCACCAGGACCCAGCCCGAGGTCCCTAACAATGAAACAAAGAGAGCTGTGTCTGAGGCTGGGCTTTCAGTAGTTCATGAGGTATACAAACATGGCTCCATGTTGGCTATCTGCATGCTGCCCTAGAGTCAGGGTCCAGTTGGGGGTAGTCACTCTCCTTCTGCTCCGTGAAGAGGCTCCATTCACTCGGACGGAAACACAGCCTGGAGTATTCCTGCTGGTTCTAGCCCTGTCCCAACATTTCTGTCTTTGGTGCTTTTTCAGGGAAGTAACATGGGTGGATGGTTCATTGTGGAGAGGGAAGGTAGGAGTAACTCACAGAAGTCACTATGAGGAGGACTTGTCACCTGTTCTGTGACAAGTGGCTTGGAGTTTTTCTTAAGGGAAAACGTAAGGGTAGAAAGTTGAAGAGTTTTCTAGCTTAGTTCTATACAAAAAAAGGCCAGAAGGGAATCTCAGCAGAGATGCTATGCTGGAGACTTAGGGCCAGCAACCGCATATGGTAACTATGTTTCCCCGGGCAACCACAGCAGTAGTGACAAAGGCAAGGGGCGTCATAGACTCTTCAGTGTCCTTCCTTCCTCAGAACTCACACGGAGTGCGAACCTGGAGAATCTGTGGTCTTAGGGCAGGAGAAGGGGCTGGAGACCACATGAGAAGAATGCCAAACTTCACAGACTAGGGCTGGGGACAGGATCGGAGTTCAGGCCTGGGCTGTTGATTTAGAGATAAACTTACATGTCTAAAAAAAGAAGACAGGTTGTATTGATTCAGATGACAAGAAAAAAAAAAAAAAAAAACACCCGTTCTTCTTAAACCATAGAATGGTTGTGACCAAGGGCTTGGAGCAATGTGTGAAGAGAAGTTTGTCTGTGGGAGGAACTGTGGGACGTGACAGAGCAGAAGTCTGAAAGGGTGAGGGCAGGGTATTAATTATTAGATCGCCTACTGTCTTCCAAGGGAAGGTTAAAAAACGTATCGGAAGTAGGAAGCAAAGAGGTGGGACAAGGCCATGGGACAGTGAAATGTTTTGCCTGCATGTCTGTGCAGCGCCCTTGGAGCCAAGGGAGACAGGGTGTTGCATGTTAGGGAGTTAAAGGTGGCTGTGGCCATCTTGTGGGTGCTGGGAACTGAACCCAGGTCCTCTGGAAGAGCAACAAGTACTCTTAACCACTGTCTCTGCAGCCCTGCCCCCATCAGTTTCTAGAATGCACGTTGGTGAGAGGATTAGAAACAACAGCTTCAAAGAAGGCAGGTGACCAGGTAGAAATAACACTCCACCCTGTGCACAGTAGCAGGAGAGAAGGGATCGGCAGCACCTTTCACTGATTGTGTTCTGCTCCTTAACTTCCCTGTGGATTGGATTGAACTTGGGTGAAGCCCAAGTCAGTTCCGGTCAAAGAGAAACCTCATAAGAGAATTTCTTTACATGAGAAAAAGTTGAAATTATCAGCCATGTATTAAACTGATAAAGCAAAATCCTGGGGCCAGCTAGAGATCCCAGCTTCTCATGACTGATGCCGATCATAGGAATCCTCATGCCAATATGGCTGCCAGGCAGCTGAACACCGGGCCTGCTCCACCCCAGGGTCCTGTATCTCCTCCTTCTTACCCCGGCCATGAAAGGTGGAAGTGGGCAATTGATAAACCTCCTTCTTAGGATTTGAGCAGCTGCATGAGCCTCAACAAAGAAGTGGGGAAGACCTAGCAATCTTTCCAGAGTACGTTGGTTCAAGGCATGTAGGCTTAAAGGTCTAGAAAGGAAGACAGGAAGGGAGGGAAGGAGGAAGGGAGGCTGGTGGTTGATTGTCTTGAGGCTTAAAACATTTTCTCCCATCCCTCTCGCAGACCACAGCCCCAGCCATCCTGGCCTTATAGTTCCATCAGGAATGAACACACTTGAAATTCCAAGTGACCCCATTTCTGACAAACGCTGTAATGAGGTTGGTGGCGCTGGCAAAGATGTCTTAAAGGAGTGTGGCTTTCTCCTTCCCAGCTGACTTGCACTCCAACATCCTAGCATTTAAGATGGGCCGATTTCTCTCCCCCTTACACCTGATCCAAGACTCGGTTCTTTCTAGCTCCCATCCAAAGCTTGGGGATGTCCATGTGGCTGAACTCCTACCATCTGTTAATTTATCTCACCTCGCTCTGGCCTTTCCTCCTCACCTATCATATGTCCACCCTGACACTTGCAGGGCAAAGGAGGAAGCCAGAAGGGAGTCTCTCTTTTGCATTGCCAACCCCCATCTTCAGCTCAGAATCCCTGAGTCCAGATCTGTCTATAGAGGGGTGAATCTACGAATAGAGAGGTATGTTGAAGACAGAGGTATTTGCAACAGATGAGGGATTGTCTTGCAGGTCAGGGCTCCCAAGAGTAGCTGAGGGTGTCAGGTCATTTTGTAACATATGCTGAAAATATTTGTGCACTGATATGGCTCTCTCTGGTATCAGATTTAGGAACATTCCAAGAGTTCAGGAATCTGCAGGCTCTAGGCAGACCACATTTATAGTCCCTCGGGGAACCTCGGTTTAAAATACTCTGAAAGGACAAGAGGCATGAAGGCACTGTAGAGCAAGGAGCCATTTCAGCTTGGCTGCCTGAATCCTGGGACTAGCACACCTCTCCTACTGTAGTGAGGAAGAGGGGCACATGACGGAGGTCACAATACCCATTCTACAGCATCCAGGTGGCATTGTGTATGTAAGATTAGGACAAGTGAGGAGGAAGTGAGGGTATCGGGTGAGAACTTGGGCAAGTTTCCTGGACATAGTTGGAGAGGGATCACCATGGCGAGTCCAAAGCCTCTGGACTTCCTTCATGCCCTAATTTGCACACTGCCCTCTCTTGCCAGGGAGGTTGCCATTATTAGGATCCTTGTCATCCGAGGTTAAAATAAGACCTGGTTCAAAGTGAGGAAACGCTATGGGCAGGCAGCCTGGTGCTGGCCTGTTCTTAGAGCCACACACAGCTCAAAGACCTTCAGGCAGAACGGCTCTCTCCAGAACATCCAGTCCCTCTGCCTCCACAGATCTCCCCAATGGCCACAGACATTGTTCTATCACTTTTTTCCAAGGAGGGGACCCCCTTCTCTCCCAGCTTCCTTAACAGTGCATCATAGTGTTCTCAGAAGCCCAGTGGGCATGGAGTTCAGGGTGCCAGGTTATTTTTTTTTCTAGTTTGCAATTAGTTGTTACACCCCCACTTCCTCCCTACACATAAAAGATAACCGCTCGCTGTCACTCAGACAACTGGTGCAGTTAATGCCTCAGGATGGATGGATGATCAGAACAAGGCATAATGAGGCACACCTCAATCCTGCTGACTTGACAAGTGATGCTCTGGTAGGCAGGTTCTTGCAGTGACAATGTCAGGAGAAAGAAAATTTTGAAATGCCTTTGCTCTGAGAATCTACACGAAGACGTTTGGGTATGCATGGAGACAGGCACACTCCCATCTCAGCCTTTCCTTATGCATGGGACCACATGTCACAAGTGTCATCTGTACTGTCTCTCCTTAGGTGAGGTCAAAGTGCATGATCCACTGACATTCTGAGATGTCAAGTGCAACCCTTCAGTCATGTGGGTTACATGCCATGCAGTCCAGTGGCCAAGGAAACCAACTCCGGTCTCTTGTGGCACAAGATAAGCCAGACTCAGAAGTCACAGGATACGAGCATAATTGTTCTCTTGTGGAAAATTCCAACAGAAAAGATGCAGCTGTCACTTTGTGAGCCTTCATCCGTGGGTCCTTATATCCTGGGGAGGAAGTGAGTGACAGTCATGATTGGGGACACCTTGCTGCCCCGCTTTACCCGGCCATATTTGCTCAGTGCAATGTAGGTCCCTCTGTACAGGTCTGACTCGTAAGCGTTGTAATTGTTTGGGAGGAGGGTTTCTCTGAACTTGCATTCCTCTTGGAAGCTGGGCTGTGAAGATGAACAGACAGCAGAGACCCAGTGATAATTACGAAGTGCCAAAACACCAGCTGAGCCATGCAGAGGAGGCCCTTCCTCTGTGTTCCGTCCCTTCCCTTTGTAAAGACACTACCACAGGGCTTACACTGCAGGGGGAGAAATGCGAGGGTTAAAATGGAGGCACTTACAGTTCCTCTCATTTACCCTCCTACACCAGGAGGAAGCCAAGGCCAGAACATAGAGGGATGATATTCCGAGCCTGTGGGAGATTAGAGTAGACCTCCAGACTTCCAGGTAGGGGTGCTTTCTACCCAGTTTTCAGGTGAGAATGTGTTCCATGCAGAGGAGAGAGGAGGGAGGCTGACACCGAGCTATGCTAACCCTACAGTGAGAGCAGGACAGAGGCCCAGGGCTCCACTCAGTGACTTTTCTATTTCCCGATAGTGTGAGCTGGACAGTCTCCTCCACTCAGAGCCTCGGTTCTCCTTCATGCAAACGGTGTGGTGCCAGGGAGCTGCTGGGGCAGTGGGTGGAGGAGCAGAGAAACAAATGAGCCCTTGAGTCCTTTCCAGTATTGTCTCTTTCCACCCATAGTTCTTCTGTCCAAAGTCTGCAGTCCCTTAAAGAAAAAAGGCTCAGTCTCAGTTTTGACTTTGAGCCCAAAAAGCGAATGGAGCTTCATAGTCTTCACTATTCTCTGGGGTCACAAGGCATCTGAGATAATAGCCACTTTTACAGAGAAAAAGAACCTGGTTCCCAAGGGAATTAGGCAGAGAGCTATAGAGAAAGTTGCTTTGTGTCTCCCTCTGGCTATCATGTGGGCATAGGCATGTGCATGCATGTGCACATGCATGTGTGTATACACATGCGTATTAGCAACCACAGTTCAATGGCTCTAAGACTTCTCCCTGGTACCAGAGGTGCCCTTGGATTTCTGAAAGAAGTCTGCTGTGGAATATTTTGATTGCACTCTGATACTCCCAAGACTGCCAATAAAGTTTACCTTGAATCAGAGGGTGGAGCTAGCTGCTAGCTGACCAGAATTAGCCATAGAGGTTTTGGAGGGCCCAGGACATATAGAGAGACACAGGAAGTAGTAGGGAGAGGCTTAGAAAGAGTCTCAGCCCTTTTTGGATCAAGAAAGGAGAGAGAGCAGAGGTAACTGCTCGCTTCTCTCCTGCTTCTCTGATCAATCAGGTTTTTACCCAGATATCAAACTCCTGAGTTTTTATTGATAAAAGAACAATTAGATAAATACTTCAGAAGTCTGTACATCCAGCCTCACCAGCAATGGGGGCACATAGGTCTCCCTTCATGTTGCTACAATGGGGTGGTAGAGAACCTGCCATCCTACTCTAGGGCCCTTGGGCAGATGCCTCCAACAGCATTAAACAGCACCTGAGCCCTGTGGATGTGTGCTTCTTGCACTGTAGACTCCAACTCCTATCCCCAGACAAGTATCCCAGAGATCAATGGTCAGATTGCAGGGAGAAAGACATTTGATACTGTAACTGGTAAAGTCCAGAGACCAGGGATTCTGAGTGTTCTTTGGTGTGTAGTGTTATTACTTCTATATAGAGCAATTCACAGTATCTACTGAATTATTTTTGAAAATGGAGATAACTGATGATCAGCAATTCTTTTTCTAGGAACAGATCTTGGCCTTCAGTTCCCACATGTGTACAAAAGTTGGCACAACACTTTTTTAATAGCAAGAATCCCAAACAGTCAGTCTCTGCTCAGAGGGGAGCAGTTGTCTCAGCTATGACCGAGCTACACTTATGGGGTGCTTTAAGCCACGAAAAGAAAACCTTTTGCACATTGACACTGAACTGTCCCAGAAACATATTACCAAGTGAAGATGCATAGTTTGAACCCATGTTCTACAGAGGATCTGGGTGCAATTCCCAGCACCCACATGGTAGCTCACAACTATCGGGATCGAATACCCTCTTCTGGCCTCTGAGAGCGCCAAGCACACAGGTAGTACACAGACAGACATGTATGCAGGCAAAACATTCACACACATACAATTTAAAAAGCCTTGAACCTCTGTAGTGTGACTTTTTAAAGCTACCAGCACATACACACATGCACAAACAGGTTATTCATGGAATGGTCCACAAGGAACTGGTCACACAGGTTGTGTCTCAGGAGGAACTCAGAGGCATGAAGACAATGGTAGGGATGAAATAATTTAAGTTCTGTGGGAAACTTTTGTGCTTTTTCTTCCTTCTTAAATCATTTTCATGTGCTATCTACCCACATAAGTAATTTATTTAAAATGGCAGAGGAGTACAGGGTACAAAATGGGCCAGGAAGTGGGGGGAGGAGTTTTGATCAGAAGCAGTGGTCTCTCGTGGTGATGCGGCCCCCTCCACCCACCTACTTTCCCTCTGTTCTAACTTTGGGCGTCTCCGGAGAGGAACTCGCCCAGCCAGTTTCCAGGAGAATTTATTTCTGATCTGGATAGTGGTTAAGGGAGAGGTTTTTGTGTGTTGTTAGCAAACTGGTGAGAGGAAATCAGGCCTTAGGGTGGAGAGCAGAGCAGAGGAAGGGAGAGGAGCTGAGCCATTGGATTGAGGACTATGGGCATTGCCCACATCCCATTGTCTAGAATGAGTCTGGCTAAGAACCATGATTTTTGAAACATCTGCATCACTGTAAGTGCATATACAGATAACCATGTATATCTGTGGGTTCTGTAACCCTAGAGTCAACTGAACATGGATCAAAAATATTTGGGAAAAGATTGCATCTGTATTGGACATGCATAGATTTTTTTTATTCCCTAATAAATTGTTCCCTAAAAAAAAGTACAATATCTATCTATGTAGCCTTTGGATTGTATTTAAGTGCTGAAAGTAATCAAATGATGAGTCAAAATGTCTAGAAGGATGCACTCAAGCCATATGGAGATGTTACAGCATTTTTATGAGGCACTTCTGCACCTAGAGATTTGGGGCTCCATGGGGCTCCTAGAACCAACACCCTGAGGATATCAAGAGAGGCTACACTTCACTTTGCTTTCTGCTCAGTAGATATTTTTGACAGGGACAGTGCTGGAAACAGAACCCAAGGCTTTGTGCTCTAGACCAGCTCCCAGCCACACCCCAGCCACATCTCAGCCGTGTCCATCAGATTTTGATGATCCAAATCTGTCCCGATTCCCCCACTTGTTTGTTTTGTTTTAAGCTGACTGCTTTTGCTTCCATTCTGTCCTTTCTCTCCAACCGATCTTCTATCCCTGGCCTTCCCAGAACTCCTTACAAACCTGAAGTGGGAGCTGAGAGCTCATACTCTTTAGGAGCCTCCTGCCTGGCTCCTGCTTCTGCCAGCTCCCCATCCTGCAGGACATTCAGGTGACTTGGGGGCTTGTGACATGACAGCACCACAATACAGCTCCCTGAATCCACTGATGCCTCTCCAGGCTCCAAGCTGACGGCATTTTCCACAGGACTGTGGTGGTGCTTCGTGCCACATCCCTGAGCTTTGGGTTCCCATGGCTCAGGAACACTGGTTCTTTGGCTTGGTGAGAAAGGCCCCCAGCCAAGCAAACACCGTGTTAGTAAAAGTAGCTACCATATATTATGACTTGAACAAATGAAAATAATTCCACCAGATCACATTTCCTGGGCCTGCCACTCTCAAGCACCAGCATGATAATGTCTTGAATTCCATGTAGGGCTAAGCACAGCCAAATCCATTAAAAAAGAAATAACCTTTAACTCCCCCACTGCAAAAGTGCTGTGCAAAGTAAAGCATCCCTGGGTGTTTGGGGTGAAATATTTCTGGTAAAAATGGTCCCCAAAGTTGGGGGGCGGTGCTACCACACCCATCCTCTTGTTTTTATGCAGAGCTAAGCCATCTCTGTCTTTAATAATCTTCATCCTGGATGTGCTTTGGACGTGTGTCCCTATTACTCCCGGACACATGAGGAGATGGGAGGTTTGCATGTCACTGTGATCGTATTGATTAGAAGTGTGTGAACGTGGGATAACCTCTTCAAAGCGCAACACTTATTTTTCTCAATGAATAGCCACAGAACCACCTTCAGGAGGGGATCCTTGATGACTTTCTGGATTTTAAGGAGAGTGAGAATGTTGGGGTTCACTCATATTCTGCTCCAGTCTACATCCAAGATGGCAGAAATCCAGGCTGAGAGAAGCTCAGTGACTTTGCCCGAAGTAAGTCCAGGAGCTAGAGAGTAGGACTGGGTAGCCATTGGAATGCTAGGCCCAGTCTGTCCTGCCAAATGAGCTGCTTCTGCAAGCTTTCTATGCATTATCTGTGGAGTCTAGAGATAGTTCTGCACACAGCTGCCACTGGTTGAGGGGACAGAGCCAGAGATTGTGGACATCTTGTGTCTCTACCTGCAAAGGGAGGCTAAAGACCAAATGCTTCTCCAGGGCACTGTGGGACAATGTGTATAACCACTCTACAGGATCCCAGATAATCTATGTGCTCAATACAGGGGCTGCTTATGCCATCTGTGGAGAGTGCCTAACAGGCCTTACGCTCCATACCCCTTCATCTGAAAGCAGGAAGACCACGTCTAGGTAGCTTTTCATTTTACCCTTATTCTCCCACCACACAGTGGCTGCCTCTTCTTCCTCATCAGTCCCCTCACCCCACCATGAGAAATGCCATTTAGAGGTTACAGCAGCTGATCTACTTGAGGGAGGAGGCAGCTCAGGGGGGCTTAAAGGGAAATAGTGTGAATGAAATCACCACCCAGCAGGAGTCTTCCTGGCTCCTGGGATCAGTTGGCAATTGTTTTTTTAGACTGTGATAACTGGGGGGGGGGGGGGGGAGATGTTCAGTGGCATCTGGTCCCCAGCCACACACAAAGCATCAGGTGCCCTAGCTGGGGCACTGCTGTCCAGCCAGTTCCAATTTCTAGCTGGGGTCTAGGGAGAATCTCCCACCAAGAGCACATGCTCCAGGCTGCTGGGTATGGAAACAGGAGAGTTTCCTCTCGGAGAGGTCCCCTTTCTCCCTGGCAATGGCTGTTTAGTGAGCGAGCCCTCCCGACACCTTTAGAACCTGATGAGTCTGGGTGTCTCAGACTTCAGAGAAATTTGCTGCCGTGGGACGGTCTACCCTCGGGGAGCATTTTCTCTGGCAGCCACAATTTATGCTCCAAGTCCTCCGCTTCTCTTAGAACCAGAGATTTCGAGCAGAAAGTGGATGCATTTACCCTTTTTTATGACCCTCTCCCTTGCCATAAACTGAATTATTTTCTAACTGAGGGGGAAAAAGGTGTTAATTACGGTGACAGAAGTGTTTCTAGAGTTTGGGCTTCTGGCAGATTTGCCTGCCAAAATGCCCACCCGGAGTCCTAGCCCCAGCTGTCCCGGATCTCCTGGCTGGTGGGATTCTGGGTGCCATGGGGGCTGAGGAGGAGGAGCTTTTAGGAGGACTCACTCTGCAGAAGGGGTGCCTGTTCTACCAGAGCCTCAGGTGGTCACAGGCTGCTTCCTGCCCTGCCACTGTCCCAGAGAGTGGTACATCCGGCATCTGAGAATTCCATCTAGGCCCTGTCTTCTCCTCCTGCTGCCCTCAGGTCTAGCTTCACACCAGGCAGGTCTGACACGCTTCCTTGTTTTCCATATGCCGTAGAGCCTGGCAGCACCCACAACTACCTGCGCCTCTAAAAACATAATCTAAGACAAAAAAAAAACCTGAACCCTGAACCAGACAGACTGACAGTCTCCAGCATGGTGCTGCTGGGTTTCTGAAGCAGGTCCTGGAAACCTCGCCATCTAATAGGCTCCCAAAACAATGAGTGCACATGGGTGTCCACAGAACTGTGCTGGAGAGGAACTGATTTTAGCACACATCATAAAGCAACTTCGAGACACTTGCTTGAAAGGTTTGGAAGCCGAGAAGCTCTGACCAGCAGCTCACTAGAGCATTTTCCAGACTGTCTTTGCTGGGAGATTTCCCCCGGAACCCAGTACTTGTCCCAGGTCTGCTCTTCCCTTCTTAACCCTTCTTCTGTCCCCCCAAGAGACGGGAGGAGCAGGCCCTACACTCTCCCATGGACTCCTCTAGTGAATCCGAGGCCCTTTCCTCTTTAGCCACTGGCTCCCCCTCCTCATCTTCCTCCTCATCTTTTTTGGTGCCAGGGATGGAACCCAGGGCCTGGTATGTACTAGGTAAGCGCTCTACCAGTAGCTAGATCCAGCTTCCTTATTTCTGTCAAAGACCTCTTGGTTTATCAACTCCCTAGAATGTTTTCCTAACACATATTTTGGAATAGGCCAAGTTTCAGGCTGAGAGCCCTGGAAGTGAGTGGGTCAGAGAAAGCCAGGGTTTTAACAAACACATATAATGGTTGTCCTTACACCACAGGGCCAAATCTCTCAGCATTTGCCCTCCCACAGTGATCTATGGTGCAGAGGGAGGGGTGGGTCCAATGCCTGCTGGGAAGGTGTGACAGAGGAGGATACTTCTGTAGACCATGGAATCGGCAACCAGAGGACATAAAACTCAGGCTAAAGTCTCTCAAGACACTAATGAAGATGAGAGATAGCCTCCTTCTGCAGACCTCCTGCAGCACTCCAGCAGAGTGTCTCCTGGAGGGGTGTGTCATGTGGGCAGCACACACAGGCTGACCCACAGGCCTGCCTCTCTGGGCCTCTCAAGTTCAGCCACTCAGACCCAACTGTGAGCTCGCATGACAACTTTATGTCAGAATGCACATTCTTCCCTAGCCAAGAGCTCTCTGAACTGTGGCTTCTTTAAGGACAAAGGTCCTGGCAGATGGGGCTGGGAGAAGCCCAGGCCTGTGCAGGTGTTTCTCTGTGAAATACAGGAAGCATGAGCTCCAAGGTGCCTTGCTAGCAAGGGCTCTTTCACTGCCCTTCTTTCTTCCTTTTCAAAAAAGAGTCAGCTCTCAGTGTTGTCCGTGTGCTGTTTTCAGTGGTGTGAGCTGCAGGCTTCCTGCAGCCTGGAGCTTCCCCTCTCCTGAGGAACTCACCGTGGTGTACAGTCTTCCTTTACTGTTCATGGCGATGAAGAGGGTGCTTTTTACACCGAAGAGGCTCACCACACCCCGCTCTACGGTGGAAATCTCCAGCAGGCCTGACAAAGAAATGGAGAGCACACACTCGTGTTCATAGAAACAAGAGAGGAGACTCAGATCCTTCAGAGGCATCCAGTTGTCCCCCTTCTAGAGGCTCAGCCTCTCCATCACTTCTGTCCTTGATCTCTCTAACCTTATAACATCCCTTCGCTACACCAGCCACATCCTGTCACACCCTGTAAGCACACGCAGTTGTCACACCCACCCTGTAGCACACACACTCAGTTCCATCACACCCTGTAGCACACTCAGTTCTGCATGAAAAAGTTTTACATTGGAATTGGGGATCACAAGGAACATTCAAACATCTATTTAAGATTAGCTTTGAATCTGGCCTTTCAGTGAATCTGTCATTTGAGGTCATTGACTTGGGTGAAAAAGAATGGTGGTTGGAGATTGAGCTCAAAATGGTAGAGTACTTGCACAGTATGCCCTGGGTCCCTGGGTTCAATCCTCAGCAACACACAGATACACACACACACACACACACACACACACACACACACACACCCCAATCAATCAATCAATTTTGATTGTCACTGTTTAATGTCTGCTCTACATCCTCCAACTCAGTTCACAGACCCTGCAGCTCCACAGAGCCAGAAGGCTTGTCTGGGACCCCACAGCCGGAACCTTGCCTTGGCTGGAAGACTGTCCATGCAGGCACACACCTGACATTAGAGGAAGCACAGGGAAAAGAATGTGCTTCAGAATGGCACTTTTCAGACCACTTGCCCTTCCCTTTCAAAGAGGACAGCTGTATAGAAATGTGTGGGTCTAACTGGGATGGAATATCATAACTTACCTCCCTTACCAGTGCAGTTATGGCTTTTCAGGCTGACTCCGTCCGGGTCCAGAGATGGACCACTAATACTGGAGTCATTAGTACCACCAGGATGGAGTTACCTGGGATGATGGCTAAGAACACCAAGATGCCCAGGTCTGGGTCTACTGGGCCTGCACCTCTGTCTGGGTAGGGGAAGGTGGGATGGAGCCATCTAAACGTTGTCCAGCATGTTCCCTTTAGAGTGCAGCCCCACCCACCAGCGCAACGCTCCTTCATCTTCTGACTCTGCTTGTGCCCAAGCCAGCAAGCACCCCATCTGTCTGCTAGTGACACTCACTGTAGGGGTTCTCCTCGTGCGTTCCACTGATCCGGCCGTCGGGGGGCACCTGGAGGTGGAAGCCGATGCCCACGTTGCAGTAGAGTCTCCGCTGCCGCTTGATGCCCACCAAATAGCCACTTTCCCAATTCACACCCGAAATCTCTCCAGCTAGCCCAGCTCGGGACCTGGACAAGAGGGTGCCCCAGCCTCTGGAGTCCAGGAGTGTGCCGTTGGCGCGGGCGCCGGCAGGTGAGGGCACCACCATGCCCACTAGGACGCCTAAGAAGACGAGAGTCTGCAGCGTGCCCTGAACACGTCCTGCTCCCTGGAACATAGTGATGAACAGCCTCTGTCCCAGGGCCATCCACCTTGCCTCTCAGGCACGTGGTCAGAATTAATGGCCCTAAAAATACCGCCCTTCTTGTTTTTCTCCCCTCGGCATGGCGGCAGGGGCTTATTTTTGGAAGGCAGATGAAGGCTGCTGACATGAAACCAAAGCCTGCTTCAGGCACTCGGGTAGAGAGTAGAGGGACCCAGACTGAGCTGCGGCTGGTAGGGACCATGGCTTGGGGACGCTCTCTATCCAGCTTGCGGGGCTCCGTCCCGAGGTGATCCTGTTTGATTTGACCTATCATTATAGTTCAGCAACCCGGCCCTCCCCTCCACCCATCATCACCCTGACGTCAGCCGGCCCAGCTCACTTACCCAGGGCTGTAACATTAACCTGCTCCTGGGCCTGGCTGCCTCCCCAGACCCCCACCACCCTCCCCACTCCCCAGGGATTCTGAGAGGCACTGTCATTCCAACTATGAGGCAGGAATGAAGTTAGCGGGGAGCATCTCTGCGGAGGGTGGAGCTGGCTGGGGGCCCAGGGAAGAGGGAGCAGAGGCCACCCAGGACCCAAATTGGGCAGCAGTCCTTGGCCCCACCACGCTGGCTTCCTTATTTAGAGGGCAAAGGGTAAAGAAAGATGGGGAAGGCGTGGTGGCAGGTGATGATGCTGGCCTACAAGCGACTCTCAAGACCTATTCATGGAAAGAGCCCATGGCTGAGGAGGGCCTGTTTTCCAGTTCAGGGGATATAGGCGAGGGGCTGGCCAGCAAAAGGAAGGCTGTGGAGGCAGGGAGGGATGGGCTCACCTCTTCCTGCTCACAGTTCTGGCCATGACTTTCACCCAGAGGTGAAAGTGGTGTCATGCCATTCTCCCGTCCAGCTCACCCTTGGCCTCTAATTGTTACCATTCCTCTTTGGCAGTTGCAAAAGTTGGGTCTTAGAGAAGGTGTGATGCTTACCACGCCCTGTAAGTGGCAGAATTTGGTGCTTACAGATTCTGCACGGGTCCAAAGCCTTCTCACTGCATTGCTTATAAATAGTAGCCAAATTTTCAGGGGCTACCACGGTTTTCCTTACGTACCAAGTAGACACTGAATGACTATTTCAGTAGGACAAAATGTTTTGGTGTGTGTGGGGCGTGTGCGTGTGCGTGTGCGCGTGCGCGCGCGCGCGCGCGCGCGTGTGTGTGTGTGTGTGTGTGTGTGTGTGTGTGTGTGTATGTGTGTGTGACAGTCTCATCTATCCCAAGTGGCCTCAATTCATTGTGTAATCAAGGATGACCTTGAACTTCTGAATACCCAGAACTTGTATTACAGGAATGTGCTAACAAGCCTGGTTTTCTGTGGTGCTGGGGACTGAACTCAGGAATTCATGGATGTAAACAAGCAATCAATCAACTGAGCTATAGCCCTAGCTGCAAAATGATTTTTCTGTCTAAAAAAAAAAAAAAAAGATTTACCAAATGTCTCAGAAAATGTCTGTATTTTCAGCCAACTTAAAATGATTTAAAAATTTTAAATTATGTGCATGTGTGTGTCTGTGTCTGTGAGTATATGCATGTGTGTATGGGTGCCCATGGAGTCCAGAAGAGCGCTGGATACCCTAGAGCTGAAGTTACAGGTGATTGCGAACTACCCAATGTTGAGTGCTGGGAACCAAACTTGAGTTCTCTGCAAGAGCAGTAAGTGCTTCTAACAGCCGAGCCATCCCTCCAGCCCGGGTAGTTAACTTTCACTAGGCTAATATTACAGTTAAAATTACTAAAATCATTTCTATAGTTACCCTACATCCAATTTATCCTCTCAGGTATCACTTAAGTAGAATGTGTCTATTATCTGAGGTTAAAAAATTATTTTAAGGGTATAGAAAGGATCCTGCGCTGGTGTGATAGCTAAGTATGAAATGGTGCTCGCAACCAAACCTCATGACCTGGGTCTGACCCCTGGGTCCCACATGGTAGAAGGAGAGGACTCTTGCAAGTTGTCCTTTTACCTACCCATGTGCACCATGGCCCATGTGGAAGTGCACACACCACACACACACACACACACACACACACACACACACACACCCTGCTACACTAAATAAACAGAAGGGATACTCACACATGGTTATAAATATATAAGAAGGACTCATATCTATGAGAGTGAAATAAATTAACCAAGGCCACCTGGGGAGACAACTTGAGTTCGACATCTAGTTTCATTGTCCTACAATCCAGTTCTTAATCTGTTGGTGGAATGCCAGTGCAGGAACTGTAAGGGGTATCTCCTGAGGCGGGGATAGGGTGAGAAGAGCACTAAGGATAAGGAACACAGCATGGTAGGTGGCAGCTGATCCGGGATCCTCTCGTTTGTAGGTAAGACCTGGATGCCACCTCATTTACATACCAACCTCATCTGCATGCGACACTCCCACTGAAGGCTGCTGGAAGCCTAGACAAACTACTCTGCAAGTTCCATGGCTTAGCCACATCAGTGTACCTCCCCTGTGGTCCTGAGTCTCCTGCTCAGGTCTGGGGCTGAGCCTCCAGTCAATGACTTCTGCATATTATCTGTCCCTCTCTCGTCAGTTGACGGATGCTTGGTTATCATCTGTTTTAGTTCTGCCCTAGACATGCATCCTTAGATCCCTTGAAGCTGTGTGGCCAGAGATGGAGTCTACCACATAGGTCTTCACAGAAAAAAAAATTAAATTAATAAAGTAGGACTTTTGGAAGCATCCTTCTGCAGGATAGCAGTAACCTAGAGTAACTCCGAGTAACCCAGAGATGGAAGAATTTCACTTTGGACTCCCAGCTTGATTTCATAGACTAAGCTTTGACATGTTCAAGAGCAGAGGCATGCTCTGACTGATGTTCAGCTTGGCATCTTGCTTTAACCACACTCCTACTGCCGTGGGAACCAGCATCCCAGTCACTCGATGGCTGGTTCCGAGAATGCTATGGTTTGCACATAGAATGGCCTCTAAAGGCCCCTGTGTTGAAGGCTTGGTCCCCAGCCTGTGGTGCTGTAGGAATCTTTAAGAGGTAAGGCCCAAGAAGAGGAAGTTAGGTTGTTGGAGGAGTGCTCTTGAAGGGGGTATTGGGATGACAGTCTCTTCCTGCTTCCTCTCCCCTACCTGCTTCCCGGACACCATGAGGTGAACAGACCTTCTCCACTATATGTTCCCACCATATGAAGCACCACAGGCTGAAACCACAGAGACCATGAGCCAAAACAAAGCCTTCCTCCTTGAGGCTGATCAGCTCAGGGATTTTGTTACAGCAACAGAAAGCCGAGCAATGCAGAGAAGTTGGTCTGGAATTAATTTCCTGTAATTAGTGAGGTATTCATTAGTGAGGACAAGTCAGAATCCCTGGAGTTCTTCTTGGAACACATCCACTTTCAAAATGAAACTAAAGTATAGCAAGGCCCACACGCTGCCTCCCAAATGACACAGGTGCCCACCCTTCCTTGGGTCTACCTCATTTCCCGTTCCTTCCTGTGCAGATGTCACCGCTGTGATGACATTTTATAAAGCAATGGGCTTTGTTAGAGGGACCCCTGCATTTAAATTCTAATGGAATGCTTTCTTGGCTGTGCGATCTTGGGTAAGTTTTGGACCTCTCTGAGCCTCACTTCTTCTCATTTGAAAGGTGGGATGATTAGCCTGTGTGGTTTTTATAGCAAGTAGCATGGCACACGCAAAGGGGCATTGCTGAACAGCACAGCTCTCAGCGGACCATTCTCTGAAACACATCAGAAATCTCTCACCCAATTAAGGAAGGGCAAACTCGAAGTGAGAAGGGCCATCTCTCATCTCGGGGGTGGGGTGGCACATGGCCATCCAGTGCTTAGCTGCTGCCCTCCACGGCCCATGTAGTGATGGCTGTTGACATATGCAGGAGCAGGCAGTCCAGATTCCTAAAATATTCTGAAAACCAGTAATAGCTTTGGTGTTGTCCCCTGTTAAATATAAAACTTAAGTAACTCATTCTATTAAAAAGCCGCAGTCTTATTTTTATCGGGTGATGTGATGAGGCTCCACTCTAAATGCACCTCCTGTGCCTGTCTCCATAGCAACTCCACTCTGCTCAGATAGCCACATAATTTTCCTGAAGGCTAATTAACCTGACAACTGCTAGGGCGGCTTGGTTTACCAGATTTGCACTTGACCCTTTACTCGGGGCTTAGGGACGGACCCTTTGGATACGAAGTGATAAAGAAAAGAGTAACAGGTGGAGGAGGCCTCCCCGGACCCTTCTTTCACATAGTTGCTCTCAGTAGCCTTTGGGGGCTGTCAATCACTCTTGCTTGATGAGCCAAGACTTAGTGTGAGTGAGTGGGAAAACGTCCATGCGCATCTTCTTCCATGAGTTGGGGCAGCATGAACTGTGGATGGCTTAGATTGGGGGCTGGGCTACACCAACCTGCCATATCAGCTGCTCAGGGGAGCTACCTCTGCATAGCATGCTCGCTGCCCTCAAGACTCTGGTTTATTACATAATAGGATTCAATGCCCCCTACACACCAGGAGTGCCAACAAGAGAACGCACAAGCTGATCCTAAGAGCCAGGCCTGTTGACTGCCTTCATTTATGCAGCTTATTTGACTTTTCACAGTTGGCTCTGAAAAAGCAGCATTACCCTTTTCAAACGACTGGTTGGAAAATTCAGAAAACCGTCAGGGAGAAAACAAAACAGCAGTCTGTGCTTACTGCATCTATACCCTCCGTCTTGGACACTGGGTTTGTGCTGCTTTGGCTCAGAACCTGGGCCCCTCGCCCCTTGCTCCTCCCCTTCTGCCCAGAAAGGCACACAGCACCTGTGGTAGGTGGCTCACAGGCACCATCAGCACAGGATGGGCATGTAGAGGGGTGAGGGGTGAGGAAGGGCCCCTGTCTTAGACCTGAAAAAAGATGGACACTTAGGGCTCATGAAATTTGTGACAAGGGACAGGTCTGCTGTCCTGTGGCTGTCTCTATGGAGAACCTGTGCTTTTCAATTTCCTAGCAGAGCTCCACCAGCTCCAGGAAACCCCATGTAAGTTCAGAGTCTTCACCTAAATCCCCTGATTGCTGTTGCCAATTTGTGTGTAACCTCACCCATGGCAGATCACTCCCAAGGGATTTCTGGACATGCCAAGCATACCTCACATGTGTACCTGAGCACATGACTGCTCTTGCTTAGGGCCATCATGGGCATCAGTTTGGACCATACACCCAGGATATGACTCCAGCTCTATTAAAGTCCTCAAGGCACTGTGGCTACCCTGTGTCTCCTTTCTAGGCAAGTGAGAACAAATGGGCCTTTCTTCATGTTGCTCTTACAAAAGGTTGTACACAGTTGAATTTGATTTTCTGGCTTCCTGTCTAGCAGAAGGCTAAGTCTCTTGATGGGTCCAACTCATCAGGATGGGCTCCCTTCCCCTTTAAGATGGCTTCTTTCTCAATAGGTCTCTAAGTCCCTAGACACAGGGTCTCTGCTGGGAATAGTCAGTCTATCATTGTCCTGACATGTCAGAATATTGATGGACAGTCAACTGGAAACTATGCTCTATCCCTGATTTCCTAAACTTGGGGATGCGCCAAGGAAGACCTGGGTGTTCCACTTTGTGGTGTAGCTGACCACATTGTTTCCTCTGCTCCACCTCAGAAATCATCTGCTTGGGGGTTTGCATGCTGTGGGATGCATTCTTTCAACCCGAGTCTCCATCTGGTTGTGTCTCTCAGGGTGATTGACATCCAGGCTCCCAGCTCTCTGATCTGATCTCTGCTGTCTCATTTTTCTCTTGCCTCTCTCAGTGCCCCCTCCTCACTATACCCCAGCTCTCTATGCCAACACAAAGGGTCATCTGGTGCTGCTGGAGGCAGTGTGTAGGGTTGGACGGCCACCATGGCTGCACTCCTCAGCTGAATCTGCAAAGGGGCAGAGGAATCAGATAACTTTCTGGAGCTTCACAACATAAAGGACCTTGGCTCTGCTCAGAGTTTGCAATTTCTCAGGTTTGTCTTCCGTGGTCATCATCATCTAATAATACCTCGTGCGTGCTGAGGGGGGCATGCCACCGCCAGCCGTCAGGAAGAGTTATGTAAAGCTCTCTTCCCTTAGTGGCAGGCTCCCCAGTGTGGCACAGGAGGTTCTCATGCGTGACCTCCCCTGTCCTCTCCAGCTCCATCCCCCGCTTGCTCCCCTTCTCTGGGAACTTTTCCTTCACCCGCCTTAAATGGCCTGTTGCTCTCAGGCACATTTTACATGGTTCTTGTCTCATGACTCTGCTCAAACCACCCTCTTTTTGCCGGTGGATGGAGTCCCATGCTAAAAGACATCGTAAATATCACCTTCAGAAGCAATCCTTGTCATTCACCCACTTGTCTCTAGCCACTCTATGGGCTCTGTCCTCACACTCCTCGTTCCCATCTCATGGGTGGTTTGTGTACACCTCTGCCACTTCCCTTACCTGATTGACAGAAATCAAATGAAGTATTCCCTTTGACAATGAACTCAATCAGGCAGCCAGAGTGTAGTCATTTTTGGATGACTGCATCATCCCTGCCACAAAATACAGCTGATGAGCCATCTGCATAACTATTGGATGGAAGGCTTGACTCCATGGATTTCTGTAGATCAGTGGTGTCAAATAGGAGAGAAGCCTTCTAGAGAAGAAAGATTGGAATTTTGGTGCTGATAGGACACATTAATTTAAAAAGCACACTTTCAATTATAGCTATTAATGTTTTGTCATTAAAGATAACACTGGGGATGAGAAGAGTCAAGATTATCAAGACTAGATAATTCCACTTTTTAGAAGATGGTGATTAATATAGAGACCGGCAACTGATCAGCCCGCAGAGAATAAGAGACAGTGGAGTGCTCAGCTCTAAATGGGACATCTGTAGCATAACCCGTCTCCCACAAGGCTCATTGGTCATTACAGATAAGGGGATAAAAGGTTGTAAGGGTCAGAGGTTGTGGGCATGTGCAGTGAAGCAGCATTTGCTGGATGTGACAGGGCCACTGCATACACCAATTCACAGAAGCTGTGACTGCAGGCATAAGACTTGCACAAGAGCAGACCAACCACACTTCTGGTAGGGATAGGGGGATGGGCTCATGAAGTCCCACCCCTAGCTGAGGAGCTATTGGCAAATACTGGCTTCTGGGGGTGGGAGAGTAAGTTTTCTTCGGAGATGTGGCCCTGAGAGGCTGCTTCAGGCTTCAGGAGGTGGCCTTATTCTCCTTCCACACTGACACACTAAGTGAGCTCAGTGGGTTTGGGGGAGATTAAGAGAGTAAAAACATGAAATTGGGAGGAAGAAGTAGTACGGTGGATAGGGAGGAATTGGGGGAAAATAAAGAGTGGATATTATCAAAGTGCATATATGCATTATGAAATTCTCAATAAAATTCTCTGAGGAGGGGCGATTGGAATGTTGGTATTGGTGGGACACATTAATTTGAAAAACTCACCTTCAATAATAGTATTCTTTACATTTTGTCATCAAAAATAGTTACACAAGGATTGAGAAGAGTCGGGAAATCAAGAATAGAGCATTCCCAAGACAGGAAGAGATGAAGAACATCGGAAATCATAGAGGGGGTAACAGAACAGCTGCAAAGAGCACCTCAGCACGGGGAAGGGACACAGAGCCCCCGCCGCTCGACTCCCCTGGAGAATCCTTACTCCACAAGTGAATCGGATAGCCTATGTGAAAAAGTGCTGTCCACTGGACAACCCATCAGTCCCCGAAAGCCTCAACTCCCTGCTAAGACAGCAGGAGATAGACAGGAGGGAGGGGTCAGCAGTGGAAGGGAGTCCTCCAGCTCAGAGGGCTGGGGCTAGCAGAATCCTGAGAGAAAACCTGTTGTTTGAAAGTGAGTTTCACAAGAGAGCTCGAGTAATGGGGAAAAAAATCATAAGTCAGGGAGCTAGAATTCAACCCACCACAGCCCCAGGGTGACGGACAGTCACGGGAAGAAGTTATTGTGAACAGGATGGGCAGCAGCTGGCAAGCCAAAATGTGCAGGTACCACGGGGCTCAGCCCAGACAGTGAAGTTTACAGAAGAAGGTGGACCTGCCCTTAGAGGCTGAATGCTGACCTCAATCACTTGAGAATAAATTTGGAATCTGATAGCCTTGAACTTATGTGGCCAACAGGCAAACAAACTTCCAGAGACACTTCTCTTTCCCAAGGTGCTCTGAGAACTCCAAACACTCAACAGACTTCTTGACACTCATGATGTCAACCCTCAGGCAGGGTGCTTTAATGCTCCGAGAACAGAGACAGGTCTAACTGTCCAGGTCTCAGTCCTTGGTTGTTACATCGATTCTCAACAAAGTTGGGAGACAATCCCCCAGCTCAGACAGAACATTAGCCATCTTAAGGTGTATATCCGGGGAAATCTCATGAGGGAGGAAACCTGCCCAGCCAACAGACAACAGAATGTGCCAGCAGAGGCCCCGGGTGCACAGAGCAGGGACATCACTGGCGTGCAGACAGCTCTGGAAGATGTTTGACACTTGTCCAGTACAGGTTCAGCCACGGCAGAAATACAGGAAAGACAGAAGCCCCCAGGTTTCAGTGACATTCCACCTACCTGGTAGGCTTCAATTTCAGTGGACTCAAAAAAAAGTCATTCAGATCTCATCTTTCTCTTTTTACCCCCTTACATCTCTCTCTCTCTCTCTCCCTCTCCCTCCCTCTCTCCCTCTCCCTCTCCTCCCCCCGCCTCTTTTTCTTATACTGTTAGTAGTACTTGTTTTTCTCTTATTTTTTTAGAAAAGTTTTTAGGGCTAGGAAGATGCTCTAATGGATAACGTGCTTGCTGTCCAAGCCCTCAGATCTGATTTCAGATCCCCAGTACCCATGCAAAAAAAACAAAACTAAACAAAACAAACAACAACAAAAAACAACAAAAAACAACAAACCCACCAGGCATGGCAGTGTGAGGCTATAACCCCAGTTCTGGGAAGATGGGCAGACACAGGCAGATCCTGGAGGTTTGCTAGTCAGAAAGTCTAACCAAAGAAAGTGAGCACAGGATCAGTGAGAGACCCTGTCTCAAAACATAAGGTGGAGAGCAAGGAAGGAAAACACCTGAGAATCTGTGGCCTCTACATGAGCACATAAGGGCATGTGCACTCACATACATGTATACATACACAGACACAGTTTTTTTATTTTTTATTACTTATATTCAACTATTTTTGTTGAATCTACATTTTTTTATTACTGGGTGTGGTGGTTTGAATAGGAATGACCCCCATAGGCTCATAGATTTGAATGCTTGGTCACCAGGGTATGGCACTATTTGAAAGGATTAGGGGGGTTGGGGATTTAGCTCAGTGGTAGAGCGCTTGCCTAGCAAGCACAAGGCCCTGGGTTCGGTCCTCAGCTCCGGAAAATTAAAAAAAAAAAAAAAGAAAAAGAAAAAGAAAAAGAAAGGATTAGGAGGTGTGGCTTTATTGGAGGAAGTGTGTCATTGGGGGTGGGCTTTGAGATTTCAGAAGCCCAAGCCAGGCCCAGTGGTACTCTTTTCCTGCTGCCTATGAATCCGCCAGATGTAGAACTTTCAGTTACTATGTCTGCCTGTGTGCTGCCGTGCTCCCCACCTTGAGGATAATAGACTAAGCTACAAGCCAGGCCCCAGTTAAATGCTTTCCTTTGTAAGAGTTGCTGTGGCCATGGTGTCTCTTCACAATAATAGAACACCGACTAAGGAATGTAGGAATACATTTTTCCTTTTTAAAAAAAATTTCTTGCTCTTCCCTCTTATTTTTTATAGCATTCTTCTCTACTTTTATTTTTCTTTCTTAAGCTAATTCTTTGATAATTTCATACACATACATAATGCATTATGACTATTCTCTTCCAACTTTCTTTAATCTCCCTCCCGTGTTCATCAACAACTTTTCTTCCTAACCTGTCCCGTTCTCAGACTCATGACTTTTGTTTTGTTGTATGACCCATTCAGTTTAACTAGAGCTGTCTTTGTGATCCCAGGATTGGGATGATCGAGTAAAGCCTGGTGGACTCATCAGTGGGTACACCACTGAAGGCAATGATTCCCTCTTTCCCTGCATCTTTCTACAGGAACTGGTTTATCATTGAGGGGTGGGGTCCCCTGAGTCCCTCCTCCAACCTTATCTGACTGTTGATGGGCCCATGCTTGTGCAGACCCAGTGTATGCGTCCATAACTGCTGTGAGTTTATGACTGCAATGGCTGTGTGTGCAGACCCAGTGTATGCGTCCATAACTGCTGTGAGTTTATGACTGCAATGGCTGTGCTGCCCAGAAGACGACATTTCAGAGAGCTGTTCTCACCGTCTTCCTACTTGTACTGTCTTTGACACCCTATTTCACAGAGTTCCCTGCACTTTGGAGGGGATGGTATGAAGATCTTGTTCAGTGCTAATCACTGTCACTTACTTTCAGTATTTTGTGCAGCCATAAGTCTCTGCTTTCATCATAGTTCACTGTAAAGAGGCTTTTCTGACTAATATCGAGAGTTTGTAATTTTATATGGGCTTAAATATGTATATATATTTAGAAGGTGGTTTAACACTGAGTCAGTTTATTGAAACAGCAGAATGAAGTTACCTCCTAGGTCTTGTGACTTTCCTAGCCACATGCTTTTAAGTAGATTTAAAGACAAAGTAGATTCCCTCCTGTGGAGTGGGCCTCAAATCCAATCAGAGAGTGGTTGGTTACCCCCCCGCCCCCAAATATTGGTGACATTATTAAATAGGGAGACACATCTTGCCTGGCAAGTTGGTATCTATCAGAACAGTCGAAAGACTGACCCATAATGCACAATGCCTTGGGGAACTGTGAGGGAGACTCCAGGAGAAAAGGCAGAGGGCCTTTACCTCAGGTGCATTTTGTTCCCTGGATTGGTCTTGAATGTGATTCTGTGCCTCCTGTGACAAACATTTACATTCAATTTATAAGACATGTTTATTCCTGTTGGATATCAGAACATAGCTCTAGAACTCATTCTGGTTAGTGTACTCTGAATCTGGATATGGTCTTCTGCCTGGCTTTCATGCTTTCCCAGATACAGTCTGTAGTACATGCCAGGCAATTGTGTTTAAATTGGTCTGTCCTGAAAAAGTTCTGGGAAAGGACTGCTCTGTTACTATTTAGTCTGTATATTGGTGTTTATTTATGTGTTTTTCTGATCATATTTCTCTGAACTCAAACAGCCTTCCTTGGATCATCGCTTTCTTTGTTTTATGTATAAAAGCCCACTGAAACTGAAGTGAGTTTGCCTACCCCTCAATGTGCTCCACCCCATTCTTTCATGTCCTCAGGTCCCAGGTCCAGCAGACAAGATCTGCTCAGGTTGGCCGAAAAGTCAACAGGATCCATAGTGCATAGGGTTCACAGCTGAGTAATACTATTGATGCCATTTTTCCACCAGCAGGATACATAACATCTTCAGATGCTATAAAGACTAGCTGGCATGGAAGAAGCCTCAAGCCCAGTTCCAGCTTGATTTCTATATCTCATGCAACCAAGGTGTCTTCAGCAATAGGGTCTTATTATCTAGTTCTAGTGAGCACCAAGGAGGAGCAGTAAGAGTCTATACTGTTTTAGAGGTCTCTAGAGCCTCCATGGCCAACAACTAATAGGGAATTATCCTATACCTTGCTTTGCGGTTGAGCTTTTTCAGCCATATATAGTGTTCTGATTTTATTCTACTGCTCTGATAAGACACTCTGACCAAAATCCACTTCCAGGTCATAATCTATCATCAAGGGAAGTCATGGCAGGAGCTCAAGACAGGAACGTGGAGGCAGGAACCACGGAGGAACACTGCTTACTCTCTCACTCACAGGCTTATGCTTAACTACCTTTCTTGCACAGCCCAGGCACAAGGAATGGAGCATCTGCACAAGAAATGGTGCCATCCACAGAGGTCTGGCTTCTCCTACATCAGTGTAAGCAATCAAGACAACTCCTCACAGACATATCCATAGACCAAACTCATAAGGACAATTACCCAGTTGAGACTCTTTCAAGTGATTCTAGGCTGGAGCAAATTGACAGTTAATGCTAACTAGAACACAGGTCATCTCACTTCCAACCTTTTTCAGGGTGGGGGTGGGGATGTGGTTACAAGATTGTAGTTTTCCATATGTCCTTTTCATACTCCTGTCTATTTGGTTGGCCCTCTCCCAATCCCCTGTCTTCCTTATTCCCCACCAACTCCCTACTTAAGTCTTTCCACTCCCAGTATTCCTATCTCTACTTCCATACCCTCCCTCAATACCTTCCTTGGAGTCCTTCCCTCTCCTAGTGACCTCTATGTTTCTAGCCTCTCTAGAAACTCTAATTTGAACACACAGTATTAGAGATTCAGAGCTAGGATCTACATATGAAGGAGAACATATGGCATTTGATTTTTGTGCCTCGGTGACTTCATTCAGTATCTGTATACATACATACATATATATTTCAGTTTCATCCATTTTACCTGAACATTTCATAGTTTCATTTTTCCTTATGGTTGAATAAAATTCCATTGTGATTGTCACCATATTCATATTAACTTTCATCATTTGGTGGACATTTAAGCTGGTTTCCTATTGGGAATAGAGATGCAATAAACATGGATGGGAGAGAATCTCAGCTGTAGGATGCAAAGTTCTTTGGGTATATGCCCAGGAGTGGAATAACTAGGCTTTTAAAAAGTGTTCATCAGCCTTTTATGAATACAAATGGCTAATAAACACTTTTTAAAAGTGTTCAGCATTATTGGCTATCAGGGGAAACTAGAGCTGCTTTGAGATTGGCCAAGACCAAAATAAAAAAAATGGAAACGCTGGTGACAACGTAGGAAAAGAGGGAACCCTTATTCATTATTTGTGGTGGAGAAGTCACTATAGGAAAACTTATGAGGATTTCTTAAAAATCTTGGGGAAAAAACCTAGCTACAACCCAACTATTCTCTCACTGACTTCCTAGAGGAGCTTGGAAGTGCCCCTTCTATTACTGCTTTGGAAAATAGTTCCAGGAGCTTGGATTGTGGTTTTTCCTTAAGGGTCATGTAGAATTATGTTACAAATCCATCTGAATTTTTCTGTATGGGGGCTAGGTTTTTTGTCGTTGTTTCTTTAATGACCTTGCTTGTTGTGGCTCTATTTAAATTATTTATGCTATCTTGGTTTAACTTGAGTAGGTCAGATATATCTAGAAACTCATCCATTTAGTTTAGGCTTTCCAACTTGGGTTTTTAAAAATACCCTTATGATTTTCTAGATTTCTTTGATGTATGTTGTGATATCTCTATTTATATTTAATTTTGTTAACTTGGGTCTTTTCTCTCTTTCTTTTAGATAATTTGACTAAGGATTTGTAGATTTTAGTTATGTTTAAAAAAACCCAACTCTTTCATTGATGCCTTGTATTTTTTTTTAATTTTTCTTTATTAAGAAATTTTCTACTCACTCCACATACCATTCACAGATCCCCCCTCCTCCCTCCCCCCCCCCCCCAGCCCTCTTTCCTGAGCCACCCCGCATCCCCACATCCCCCAAATCGAAGTCTCCCATGGGGAGTCAACAGAGCCCAGCACACTGAGCCTAGGCAGGTCCAAGCTCCTTCCCACTGCACAAAGGCTGTGCAAGATGCCTTGTATTTTTAAGTGTTTTTCCATTTCATTAATTTCTGCCCTGGTTTTTACTATTTCTTCCTGTCAACTACTTTGGGTTTGTTTTGTTTTTCAAACTCTTGAACTAGAGCATTAAATTTGAATTCTCTCTGACTTTTTGTTTATTTTTATTTTATGTGTGTGAGTGTTTTGCCGGTGTGTAAGGGCACCACCACCTGTGTTCAGTGCCCACGGAGGTCTCAAGAGGGTCACCAGATGCTCTAGAACTGGAGTTACAGATGTTTGTGAGCCATGATGTGGGTGCTGGAAACTGAACCCAGGTTCTCTGCAAAAACAGCAAGTGCTCTTAACCACTGAGCTATCTCTCTAGTCCTCTTTCTCTTTTTATGTAGACACTTATACTCTTCCCTTTTAGGACTGCTTTCATTGTATCTCAGAGGTTGGACTATGCATTGTTCTTGTTTTCATTTAATTCTAAGTCTTTTATCACTTCCTTCATGATTTTTCAATGACATATCATTCAAGAGTGCGTTATTTAATTTCCATTAGTTTCTGTATTTTCTGGAATTTCTTCTGCTATTAACTTCAAGCTTTATTCCATTGCAGTCAGATTGAATACATGGAGTTATTACAATGTTCCTAAATTTGTTAAGATCTGCTTTGTGTCTTAATATATGGAGAAGCTTCAATGGGTGACTGAGAAGAATATGTCATGGAGGGTTTAAATGGAATCTTCGGTAAATATATGTTAGAGCCGTTTGGTCGACGATATCATTTTGATCCAATGTTTTCTCACTATTAGGTCACTTAGTCTGTTTTTAAAAATGGAAAGTTTTTCTTTTTCCTTCAATTATGATAAATAGTGTAGTGGTGTGATTGAGCAATGTCCCCCATAGGCTCAGGCACTTGAACACTAGGTCCCTAGTTGGTGGTACTGTTTGGAGAAGTTATGGGGAGGTACAGCCCTACTGGAGGAAATACATCACTTGGGGGCAAGCTGTGAGAGTATAAAGTCTCATACCACTTCTGGTTCACTGTCTCTGCTTCAAGCTTGCAGTTGAAAAGGTGAGCTCTCCACTTCCTGCTCCCATCATGCCTGCTGTGTGCTACTGTGCCTCCCTGCCATGGTGGACTCTTATCCCTCTGGAACCACAAACCCAAATCAACTCTTCTTTCTGTAAGTTACCTGTGTCATGGCATTTTATCACAGGAACAGAAAAAAACAGGAATACAGATAGTTTTGCCAGGTAAATTAGTCTGGGTTGGCATCTTTCAGTACTTGAAGCATGTTCTCCAATCTCTTCTGGCATTTATAGTTTCCATTGAAAAATCTGTCATTCTGATGGGTCACCTTTTACACATGACTTGTATCTTTCCTTTTGCAGCTTTGATACACAATCTTTGTTCTGTACAGTGAGTGTTTTAACTATCATGTGCTATGGAGAGAGTTTATTTCCAGCTCTTGTCTACTTGGCATTCTGTGCGCTTCTTGTGCTTGAATGTACATCTCTCTCCCTAGATTTAGGAAGTTTTCTTCTATGATTTTATTGGACATTTTCTATGCCATTGACTTGGAATTCTTCTCCATTTTCTATGACTAAGTATAATTTGTAAATTTGGTCTTTTCATGGTGTCTCAAACATACTTCATTGTCTGATTTTGAGGTTTTAAAAAATTATCATCTTCTTGAATGATCTAATATTCCACTTTGTCCTCAGGTCTTGATATTCTGTTCTCTACATAATCTATTCTGCTGAAGTTTTCCACTGGGTGTTTTTAATAGACTTGCTGATTTTTTTAAAATTTCAGTTTAGGTGTTCTTTGGTATTTTGTCTCTACTGAATTCATTGTCTTCAATACATCATTCAGCTGTTTATTTTCTTGGATTTCATTAAGCTTATTCCTGTCTTCTTTAAGTTCATTCAGGTGTTTATCACTTCTTTGAATTCTTTGGACTCTTTAAACATGATTACAATTGTGTTTTTTAATAAAATCTGTCACCTGATTTTCATCTAAGTTGTTGTTTTCTGTTCTATTACTATCTGCTAAAGGAGACTTCAAACTAACATTAGTCAGATGAGATAAAAGAGGGAGGTCACCACCAAAGGAGCCCCATGGTGGTGTGGATTTGAATGGGAGGGGAGGTGGTGAGGCTCTAGGAAGAGTCAAAAAAGGGAAAACTACAACCAGAATATATTGTATGAAAAAAAAATCTATTTTCAATAAAATGAAAAAAAGGAATATTCTGAACAGGAACACTTAGAAAAAAGAGGCCACTACCTGTTAATGCAAGGCATACTCCATTGAGAATGTATAACAAGTGTGGGTGTATTTTAGAATAAACGCTAATAGACACAAAAAGACAGATAGGTCACCATACAATGATAGCAGGTGGCTTCAGTACTACACTTTTATCCATTGTTATGTCATCCAGACTAAAGGTCACAAAGAAACATCAGAGTTAAAATCACCACAGAATGAGTGGACTTAACAGGTATCTATTGAATATCCCTTTCAATAGCTACAGAATACATAGTCTTCTTAGTGGGCCATGGAACTTTTTCTAAAATAGATCACATCCTAGCTCATAAAGCAAGTTTTAAACAATAAAAATAACTAAAATAATTTCTTGTATCTCATCAGATCATAGTATAATAAACTCTAAGATAAGGGTTGGGGAGTTATATCCATTCATACAGTTCTTGCTGAACAAGGGTTGGGGAAATAGCTCCATTCATACAGTGCTTGCTGAACAAGCATGCTGTTCCGAGTTTGATCCCCAATATACATGCAAAACCTAAGTGCAGCAGCACAGTCCCCATTCCCTAGAGCTAGGGAAGTAGAGATAGAAGGATCTCTGGGATAGTCTTGCTCAGTTGGTGAGCTCCTGGTTCAGTGAGAGACCCTGCCTCAAAAACAAGGTGGAGAAAACTAAAAGGGAGCCGGTGTCACACACCTTTAATCACAGCACTCGGGAAGTGGGAAGCAGAGGCAGGAGGATCTCTGAGTTTGAGTCCACCCTTATCTACAAAGTGAGTTCCAGAACAGCCAAGGCTACACAGAGAAAGTCTGAATTTTTTTTTAAAAAAATAGGATGGAGAATGATAGAAGAAGATAGTCCATATAGATATCTGGCCTCTATCCTCTATGTACACATGCACAGGAACATATAAACAAGCCTACACTATATACAGAAAAAACAAACAAGGTGAAAACTATAAATTCAATAATAAGAGAAATCACAGAAACTCTACAGATACTTTGAGGTTGAATAATACACTCTTGAATGATCAGAAGGTCACTGAAGAAATCAAGGATAAAATGTGAAATCTCATAGATTAAAAGGAAAATGAAATCACAACTTATGAGATCTTGTAGAACACAGGGAAGGTGGTTCTGGGAGGAACCTTTAGAGCCATGTGTGCTTACAGTAAAAATTAGAGGGACTTCAAATAAATAAGTTAAAGGTAGGTCTTAGAGTCTTAGAAAAGCAAGAACAAGCCAACACCAAGGCACCAGATAGGAAGCAATTTTAAAGATCAGAGAAGTTAATGAAAAGGAGACTAAAAACAACACAAAAATCAATGAAACAGTTCCTTGAAAAATAAGTGAGATCAACAGTGTTTACCCAAACAACCAAATGACCCAGATCAATAAATTACAAATGAAAAAGTTGACATCACAGCAGATACTAGAGAGATTCAACAATTGTTAAGAAAAACTTTGACCCTCTCCACCCACCCATCAACACTGGAGACAGATGGGAGAGCTGACCTAGTGGTCATAAGAGCAAGAGAGCTGTTTCTGACCCCTACTAGCTGCAACACTTGGGAGAGCAGGCCCTGCACCTCACCACAACAGCACAATTAGAGCCAACCCTGTTAGCACAGGTGGGGGTGAGCCAGCCCCAATATTGTGACCATGGGAGAGCTATCCCCATTTCCCATCTGGCAAACCAACCCTACAGCTGCCCAGGCCCAGACCCAGGGTTATTACCTGGCCTGCCCCAACATCCACCTCATCTATGATCTGCTAGTGCATGTGAAGGGACCCAACCTCCAGACCAAAAGCTGCAGGATCTTCACAACACAGGGCAGCAGCAGGATGCCCCTGTGCATATGTGATGCATATAAACACACACACACACACACACACACACACACACACACACACATACACACACACAAAAAAAAACCAAATTTAAGCACAAACAAGGCAATGCTAACTTCACTTTCCATTGCTTTGTAACACTATCTTAGATGTCCTAGCCAGTGCAGTGAGACAAAAGGAAAATACAAATAGATGAGGAAGCAAAAATAAAGCTGCTGTTTGTAGATGGTGGAAAAATCCAAAAAAAAATTGAAAAAAATATTTTCTTGGCTTTGACAAGTATAATAGCAATGAAAGATGCAGGTTAAATGAACAAGAGTTGTTATTATTACTACTGATGTCATTGTGTGTATATATATTATATATATGAATTGTGTGTGTGTGTGTGTGTGTGTGGTGTGTGTGTGTACGGGAGTGGCAGTCATAGGACACATGGAAAGGTCATAAGCTAACTTTGTGGAGTCAGTCCTCTCCGTTCACCTCTATGTGGGTTCCAGAGACAGGATCCGGATCATCCGGCCCCACCAGAAGCCCTTTTTCCCACTGAGTCACTTCACCGCCCTTCATCACTTTTCTATATGCTACCCTTGAAAAGTGGAATTTGAAGTTAAAACTATATTATCATTTATATAATCACTCTTCACATGATATATTTACATGCAAATGTGACAGCACATCAGAAGAGCTATATGTGGGAAATGAAAAACTCTAATAAAATACATCAGAGAAGAACCAAACAGAGGTACTCCATGTTCACAGATGAATCAGTATTGCATATCTTGACGTGCATTTTCCTCAAGCCAATCCATAAACTCACTTCACTCTCTGTGAAAATTCTATCAAGCTGTGTCCTTTCTGGGTATCAAAAACTTATTATACACCTTTAACATACACACAAAAGATCAAAATTAATCAACAAAACATTTAAAAGCAAAGCTGGTAGACTGCTACTATCCTTCAATGCCAACGAGGGAGCTTCAGTTATTGGGACTGGGATTAGTGAAAGAATATGCACATAGCTCGGTGGAAGAGAAGAGATCCCAGAAGTGGGCACAGTCAATGCAGATATCTGCTTTTGACAAAGACACAAAGTCAATGCCATGGAGAAATGTTCCCAGCAAATGGTGCTAGGATATTTTGACATCCATGTGGGGGCAAACTGAGTCTAGACAGACCTTACAGTCTCCATAAAAAAAATCATTCAAATGTTTTACAGATTCACATGTAAAATGCAAGACTATAAAACTCATAGAACAAAATATAGGGGGAAACTTGAGAGGTTTGAGGGTGTTGACTTTTAAATGTGACATAAAATAAATACTTCAGGGAAGAAGTTGGACTTCATTCATTTAAAATCTTCTATTTTGTGAAAGACAATGTAAAGGAAATGAGAAGATAAACACAGACCAGCAGAAGCTATTTGTAAAAGATAATCCAACAAAGGACTTAATAGATAATAGAACTTAATAAGATAATGAACAACTTGACTAAAAAATGAGCCACAGACCTTAAAAGATACCAAAGAAGGTGTGTGTGTGTGTGTGTGTGTGTGTGTGTGTATATGTGCATACACCATATACGCACGTATATAGATGTATATACACATAGATATGGTATATATATATATATTATGTCTGGTATGCATTATGTACCACATATATGGCATATATACATAAACATACAGTATACACACATTATATAATATATGTGTATGTTAGGGTATGTATGGAGAAGTGTCTATGTATGTGTGTGCATGCATACGGCAACTTATCACATGAAAACATGTTTGACATCAGGTGTCACTATGGAATGACAATGTAGATAACAGCAATGTGTCACTGCATTAGACAGTGGAATCCCACAGAACTGATAACACTGACACTGGTGAGGCTGTGGAGCACAGAGATTCTTGTCATTGCTTGTAGAAATGCATATAATTTGGTGTTGACCCTAATTGAACTGAAAACATGTTCATACAAAACCTCAATGTAGATTATTATTGCACCTTTATTAAAATCTGTCAGGACTTAAAAGCATGTAGCATGCCCTTTAGTAGGTGCACAGATGAAAATCATGTCACAACTAGGCAATGGACTGTTAACTGAGAAGAAATGAACAGCTAGCTGTAGAAATACATGGGAGAGATTCAAAGGAATGCTACTATGTGAGAAAGTGACTATCCAGAGCCATACACTGTACTGTTACAACTATATGACATTTCAGAAGAGGCAAAACTGTGAAGACAGAGAGCAGTGGTTTGCAGGGGAGCAGGAGGAAAGCGTAGCTAGACAGAGGACAGACTTGGAGGACAGTGAAACTGCCATGCACGATAACGTAAGGGTAGATACATCCCATTACTATCTGTTGAAGGCCACAGCACACCCACGAAAGAACCCCAGTGCACACCATGTACAGGCTTCAGGGGATGATGTGCCAGTGATGTGTTCATTAACTGCAACAGATGGACCCCTGTGGGGCAGGATAGTGGCTATACATGTATGAGGATAAGCAGCATGCAAGGGATTCTGTACTTTTCAGGGAGTTTTGTAATCAACCTAAAACTTCAGTTACACACACACACACACACACACACACACACACAAACACACACATTTATAGCTAGGTGTGTTGTCTCATGCCTGTGATTCTAGAACTTGAATGTCTAGTGTAGGTGAATTTCATAGATTTGAGGCCACCTGGGCTACATAGCGAGCGAGCTCAAAGCCAGCCTGTAGTATAGAATAATACCCTGCATCCAAAAACTGTATTATTATCATTATTATTGTTGTTGTTGTTGTTACTTTTAAATAAAAAAAAACTGAACACAGCACCCTTTGCATTTCCTCTTAGTTATATAACTGTATTATCTAACAGAGGGGGTGGGAAAGAAAAGACATTTCAAGAAACAATTGCTTAGATTTTTCCAAATTTGAGGAAAATTACAAAGTCACAAATCTAAACTTAACCCAAAAACACTAGATATATAAAGGAAAGTACAAGGTACATTGCTTCAACTGAAAAAATGGCAACAAACAAAATCTTAAAGCAACCGAAATATCTCTCTTATACACAGGAAACAAAGATAAGGGTTAAACAAGTCTTTGAGGGCTATATTGGAATGGTTTGGGGCATCAATTTATAGGCAGAGATCATCGTATTTGATTTTAAAATATATGCTGCTTAGAAGAAAGTTGCTAGCTGGTGTAGTCTAATTGGTGAGTTCTAGGCCAGTAAAAGACTCTGTCTCAAAGGAGATGGAGAGTATACCTGAGGATGACTCCTGAGAACGCCTTCTGGCCTCCACACCCATACACACCCTCACACAATGTCTACATAAAAAATAAATCAAGAGATAGCCATTATATCTACATTAATAACTATCAAAATAGATTTCTGAGCAAAAAGGAACAAATAAGGTCATTTTATAATGAGAAAGGATCGAATGATCAAGAAGCTGTTATACTTGAGAGCAGAATTTAAAAGAAACAAAACAAAATCCACTGTAGTTGTAAGAAGAAATTGACAACTCTACAGTTATAGTGACAGATCTCCACACACTTAACAATTCACTGAACAAGTAGACTAAAAATCAGCCAGGTTGGAAACAGCCTAAAGAAGAGCATCAGCTAATGTTTAATGGAAACATAAAACACTCCATCCAATAACACAGGATAGCCATTATTTTCGAAGGAACATGGCAAATGTACCAAACTAGATCATGGCATAGTGGTAAATTCTACCAAACATTCAAGAAACAAATTATGTCTATTCCACACAAATTCTTCTAGAAAACTGATGAAGAGGAAATATTTTCTGTTCTTTCTCTGAGGCCAACATCATCACTTCCCCAACCAGATGGCATTCTTGTGTCTTTACCTCTAGCATCTTTCTCAGTTCTTTTGGATACTACTGTGAATGAAATGATTTTCTTATTTCAGGTCGTTCTTCACTAGCACATAGAAAGCCCACTGCTTTTTATACTGATATTGTATGACGTATGAACCCATGTGTAGTTCTAATTGACTATGGTATCTTCACACAGGGTGGCATCATCTTCATAGGAAAATGGATTTTCCTCTACCTTTCCAATTGGATAGAGTACTTACTTTTCTTACCTCAAGGATGACTAGAAGAGGTGACAGCAAACAAGCTTGTCCTGTTCCCAGCTTCAGGGTGAACATATCCAATCGTCCATGTTAAAAACAAAATTAGCAGAGATTTTACATAGATTACCCTTGCCAAGCTAAGTTGGTTCTTGTATCTTCTTCCAACTGATATTTATTTTTTTTCTCAATTTTTGGAGTTTTTACTAACAGTGGATATTGATTATTAAGTGTTGGTTGTGCTGTGAATGGGAAATGTGTCTCATGTATTTGAACCCTTGGTCCCCAGTGGCTGGCACTGTTAAGGGAGGCTATGGAACTTTTGAAGATGGAAACTGGTTGAAGGAAGCAAGACCTGGGGCAGGGTGCTTTGAGGGTTTGTAGTCCTCAAACATTTCCTGCCCCACCCCCGCCCGATTCCAGTGTGTAGATGAAAATGTGACCAGTCCACTTTCTGTTCCTGATATCTTCTCCACCACGATGGACTTGTCTCCCTTTGGAACCATGAGCTAAAACAAACACCTTCCTTAATTTGCTTTTTTCAGGGATATTTCATCACACCAATAGAAAAGGAACTAAAACAAGACTTTATTTCCTGAACACATTGAGGTAATCATAATCCTTAATTTGTTAAATGGTAAACTGCATTGATTGCTTTTGTAATGTTAAATTAAGATTGCTCTCCTGAGAAAAATCCCATGCAATTATATATATGTATATAATAACTGATTTGCTAATTGTTGCTAGGAACTAGATGTGGTGGCTCACATTTGTAACCCCAGCCCTCAGTAGGAGAGTACAAACAGGCTTTGTACCCAGAACTTGTGGTTTAAGGCCAGTTTCAACCACATAGCATAGCGAGATCCTGGCTCAAAGCAGAAACAGCATTGTTAAGGATGTCTACATCTAACTTGGTAGTGGTGGTGCATACTTTTAATCCCAGCACTTGGAAGAGTGAGGCAGATGGATATCTGAGTTCAAGGCCAGCCTGGTCTATAAAATGAGTTCCAGGATACCCAGGGCTGTTACATAGAGAAACCCTGTCTCGAAAAATAAAAAGCCTGTATCTATGATTACAAGAAATGTTGGTCTGTAATTGTAATTATTGTCATAGCACATTCTAGGAAGTTCTAAAACAATTTTCCTGAAGATAAACATATAGTTCAGTGGAGTAGTGATGGAGATCTAAAATTAAAATATGTATGGCTAGTAAATTTTAAACAAAGCTAACACAAAATTTCAACAGAGAAAGGGTAGTCCTTTTCAAAAAGTGGTTCTGAGAAAATTGGCCATATGCAATAATATGGATTTAAGCCCTATCTCATACCATGTATAAAAATGTGATGAGTTAGGCTTTATCACAAATAAAACTTTCATGTTTCAGAGGATATTATTAGGAAAGTAAAAGATGTGGGCCACAGTGGAACACACTTGTTATATGAGCATTGGGGAGACTGAGCTGGAGGAGCTTGAGTTTAAGGATAGTCTGGGCTACAAAACAAGATCCTTTAAATCCCTTCCCCACGTATTTACTTACCACCAAAAACTAGGAGAAAATACTTACAAAACACATAGTTGGTAAAGCTCTTAACTCAGAATAAAGAACGCTCACAATTCACGAAACGCAGCCTGATTATAAAACATGCACAAGACTCACGCCCTGCTGTGACGTCCTGTGTCAATTGGGTCACTTTTGTCCAGATATTTACCATGGTGACAGAAAAATAAGTTAGACTTATGGAAGAAAATACATAAATGACCAGAAAGGAAATGGAAAGATGTCCGGCATCATTGGTCATTAGAGAAATACAGATTAAAACCACAGCTAGATACCCATCCCCTTCTATTGAGACAGCTCTATAAAAAGACAATTCTAAGGTTTGTTAGGTTAGGAAAAAGTTAGAACTCTTATCTAGTGGGGATGTAAAAGTATACAGCCTTGAAAAATACCTTACTATCTTTAGTAGTTTCTTAAAAAGTTAAATATGAATTTCCCATATGACCCATCGATTTCGCTCCTACATTTGCCAATTGGAAATGAAATGTATGCCCAAACAAGTACGTGTGTACTAATGGCTTTGGCAGCATTCATAGTAACCAAAAGTGGAAACAAAATAACTATCAACAGGTAAATGAACTTGCAACAGGTAACCAAAGGTAGCAGAGGCTAAGAATGTAATGTTTCTGTAATAACTGTTATGAAATACTGATGGACGTGAAACAGTGGAAATACCTCAGAAACACACTAAATGAAAACGAGTCACGCATTGCATAATTCTGTTTACATGAAATATCCTTCAAGGGTGGCTAGAATGACAGAAAGTAGATTAGTGATTGCCAGAGACAAGGATGTGAGAAAGGGAAGCTGCTAGAAGGGAACAGGAAACATCTTTGGGGGAGAAAAAATATTTGAAAATTGGGCTATGGGGAAGGTGACATTGGTGCCAGAAAGTGTCTGCACACTAGCCTGGTGGCCGGAGTCTGGTCCCTGGATCCCACATGAAGGAGAAGGGGAGAGCTGACTCCACACTGTTGTCTCCTGGTCTCGGCACCATGGGCGTGCCAGCCCACACACATGTATCAAATACACACAGAGTCATAATGATAATCAGTTTTAAAAAGCATTAACATTGAATTGTGGGGTTTGTTGCACATTTATGAATTCACTGAAA
>CABHPP010147032.1:0-38652 GCA_902168425.1 Peromyscus attwateri
GTTCAGTTCCCCCCTCACCTGGAAAACAGCACGTTGTTGCTTCTGGAGGAATTCCCATTGTGTCCTGTCAAATCAGCCAACAGGTATTAAACTGGTCAACACTGTGGTGGGGGCTGTGGTTTGCCCGTTTTAAAAATGAACAGTTGCCGCCTCTGGGATGGAGTTGTGGGATGGAACAGAAAGGGTGGAGAATTAGCGGAAACAAATATGGAACAGGTGACAGAAGAGCAGATAGACCCACCTGGGGACCAGTGGAAGATGTCCCCAGGGGGCAACTGGACTGGTTCTAGGGGTTAGTGGAGGAAAGGAGAGAACCATGTCCAGTTTGTCTGGAGGGGCAAAGAACCTGGCTGAGTGAAAGTTGGTTTCTGTTCACCCTTTATTCATTTCCACAGAACTATGGATATACCAAGTCAACGTGGAGAAATTAATTGAAGTCTTACTACTCTATCTAATGTCCCGATATGAAATTTTAATGATTAGGCCCACTACCGAAGGCTTCTGATGCTGTCTGACGTCCCTGTTCTTTTGGAACCTAGAAGAGCTCTTCCTAAAGCAGCAGGTGAGAACCTTCTCACTACAAGTTTGACAATCCGGGTTCTGCTCCACATCTTTCCTTCAAGCAGCTGCTGCGTACCTGAGAGCAAGTCGCTCGGTTGACCTCATTTTTCTAATATCTCTCCAGCCTGCCTTACGGGGCTTTCTGATTCAATGAAGTCATTTATAATTTTATTTTTCTTGACGATTTTATTTTGTGCGTATGGATGTTTTGTCTGCATGTACATCTGCACACCAGAAGAGGGCATCGGATCCCACAGGACAACAGTTATCATGTGGGTGGTGGGAATTGAACTTTGGATTTCTGGAAGAGTAGCCAGCATTCTTAACTGCTGAGAAGATTTTTTTCTATGTACAGAAGAGTGGCTTTTAAAGTGTGTGTGTGTGTGTGTGTGTGTGTGTGTGTGTGTGTGTGTATGTATGTATGTGTGTGTGTGACTCTGTGGTGCATATAACTCATTGTGCAGGTACACACACCATGCATGAGCATGTGGAAGCCAGAACAAGATGTCAGGTGTCTTCTTCAGGTGTCTTATTCTGGCACTGTCTTTCACTGAACCAGAAGCTCCCAGTTTCTACTAAGCTGGCTGGCCAGTGAGCCCGTGGAACCCTCCTGTGTCTGCCCCTCAGTGTTGGAGTTACAGGCATCTACAGCAAGTGCTTTTACCTACTGAGCCATCCACTCAGCTTCTAGTGGCTTTCAAACTTTTTTGTTGTTGTTTTTTGTTTTTTTGAGACAGGGTTTCTCTGTGTAGTTTTGGTGCCTGTCCTGGATCTTAGACCAGGCTGGCCTCGAACTCACAGAGATCTACCTGGCTCTGCCTCTCGAGTGCTGGGATTAAAGTCGTGTGCCACCTCCGCCCGACTAGCTTTCAAACTTTTAACTGAAACTTGTAGTAGGAAATTTATATCAGGGCTGGCAAGATGGCTCAGTCTGCCACCAAGTCTGATGACCTAAATCCAATCCCGGGGACCTACATGGCAGAAGGAGAGGACAACTGGAAGGTTTCCGAATCCCGATATTAAGTCTCTCCACCAACGCAGTAAGCCAAATTGAGCCCAATTAAAAAGTAAAGGACCAGGTTTAATCCAAGCAAAGCAGTCCTGGGTGAGTCTCAGGAAAGGGGGCTGGAGAAAAATCACATGGCCGTTCTAAAGGGGGTGGTTTAAATAACCCTGTAGGGGCACAGAGTGGTAATGTGCCCCAAGGTGGGTTATTGCTATGGTAAGCTTTCAGGCGGGGTCTTGGGCCACTGCCCTGGAACTGGGCTTTCCACAGTTTCTCTGAGAGGACAGGGTTTGGAGTTGGAGGAGTGGAGCGAACAGTAGGCTCAGGACAATGACGCATCCTCCACAAACTGGGTAGAACTCGACTTTTGGCAGTTTCTCTGAGAGAGCGGGTTTTGGGGAGGCAGGAATGGGGCTTTCTCAGCTGGGGAGAGCTATTCCAGGTGAACACCAACTTCCAAAAAGCTGTTCATTGACACCCACAAAATAAGTAAATGCAATAAAAATTAAAAAGAAACGTGTATCACTAAGCAATATATACCTGTGATGTTTTGCAAGATGTCCTAGTCTATTAAAAATCTATATTAATTCACATGGATGCCATGTATATATATATATATATATATATATATATATATATATATATATATATAATCTCAAGCCAGGCATCTTAAATAACAAGAATTTGTTTTCTACTTTGTGGAGGCTGAGAAGTCCAAGATTAAGGAACTGGCTGGTTCACTTCTTGCTGAAGACCTTTATGGCTTACACACAGCCTCTTCCTTGCCCTATTCTACATGGCAGGGAGAAGTTTTCCCTCCTTTTCCTATGAGTGCTGACTGATTAGGGCCTCACCCTATGGTGTCTCTAAATTTTAATCTCCTAGGGTTCCTCTCTCGGTGTCTCTAAATTTTTCTTATCTCCTAGGGTTCCTCTCTCCAAATAGCGCTCACATCCCACTAAAATGTGAGGTTGTTTTCCACTGATGCTGTGGTTCTCAATAGCCAGCGTTAAGGAGTGTAGATTTTACCTTCTTAATGCTTCCACCCTTTAATACAGTTCTTCATGTTGTGGTGACCCCCAACAAAAGATTACTCTAGTTGCTACTTTGTAGCTGTAATTTGGCTACTGTTATGAATCGTGATGTTAATATCTGTGTTTTCTGATGGTCTTAGTCAACCCCCGTGAAAGGGTCATTCCAGTCTCCGAGAGGTTGTGACCCACACCTTGAGAACTAGTGCTCTAAAGGAACACTTGGCAACATCAGGAGACATTTTGGATCGTCATAAACAGAGGGCTGCTACTGGGATGTAGGAGCAGAAGCCAGAGATTGCTGTCTAAAGGGCTAAGATTGAGAAAACACTACACTAATGATTGGGGGGGCTCAGTATTATAATGATTATTTGGGGGTACTATGAATACAAAAATGACAATATTTATTGCTCCTTCCTCAGAGTAAGATATTTATTTTTCTGAGGTCGGGGCTAAAGAGAAAGAAGGAGCTAATAAAAAGTTACCATATGCCTAAGCATATGCTAGGTGTTTACGTTATATTTAATCCCTCCCTCAGACCCATGGGACCTGCATTATCATTTGCTTTTCTCACATAAACTGAGATCCAATATACTTCAGTTATTTGCACAGGTTATCCAAATAGTCATCCAAAAGCCAAAAGTATAACTTATGCCTTTGGGTTTCCAGGGGTAGGAGAGAAAGGAGCATGAGGCAAATTCATCCCTCTCTCCGCATATAATATCCAGCTGTGAATACCAGCAGATCTTCGATAATTGGCTACTGATTTGAGTGCAGATAGCTAGTTAGTAGCACAATTGAAAAATCCATGTTTTCTATTTCTTTGTAAAAAACTGTGTGTGTGTGTGTGTGTGTCCGTGTCCGCGCGCATGCAAGTCAAAGGACAACTTGTGGGACTCAGGTCTCTTCTTTTACCATGTGGGTCTCAGGGATGAAATTTCAATCAGCGGGCTCAGGGGCGAGCACCTTTTTCCACTTAGCTGTCTCACTGGCTCGATCACTTTTGATTTTTGTTGCACGTAAGAAACTATTGAATGCTGAGAAATAGGGGCTTACATTCTTGTTTGTTTGTGTTTTGAGATATGGTTTCATGTAGTCCCAGGCTGCATTTAAATTCTATAAGTAACTGAGAATGACCTTGAACTCCTCATCCTCCTGCCTCTACCTCCCAAGCGCTGGGGTTACAGCATGTGCCATATGCCTGTTTCTGTCCCACTCTGGGAATCATAGTGAGGGCTTCATGCACTCTAGACCAGCACGATACAAACTAAGCCACATCTCCAGCTCTGTCCTTCTGGTTTTAACAACATAAATTCTAATTCTTTGCAGGTGAGATCTCTGTGATGTAACGTTAATCTGTTAGCCTAGGAAAACAGCAGGAGGAGCTCTTGTCTTTTAAATGAAGAGGATGTTTAAATAAGTCTGTCTGATAATTAAATTTGGAGCACCAGAGCGACAAATGGACTACAAATCGTGCATTAGAAGTGTATAGAAAAGTCAACAGGAATGAAGAATGTCTGGTTTCTAATTTTAGTCAGTATTATTTTTTTTGTTAAAAACGTTTTATATTAGCCGGGTGGTGGTGGTGGTGCACTCCTTTAATCTCAGCACTCAGGAGGCAGAGGCAGGTGGATCTTTGTGAGTTTGAGGCCAGCCTGGGCTACAAAGTGAGTTCCAGGAAAGGTGCAAAGCTACACAGAGAAACCCTGTCTCGAAAAACCAAAAAAAATGTATATTTATTTAGTTTATTTTATGTATGAGTGTTTTGCTTGCATGTATTTATGTGTAACATGTGCCCTTGGAGGTCAGAAGAGGGTATTGGATTCCCCTGGAACTGGAGCTATGGATAACTGTAAGCCACCATGTGGGTGCTGGGAACTGACACTCAGTCCACTACAAGAGCAACACGTGTTCTTAACTACTTAGTCATCTCTCCAGCCCCCAGATTTATTTTCTTTTTTTAAAAGGTTTATTTATTTATTATATAGACAGTGTTCTGTCTGCATGTATGCCTGCTGGCCAGTAGAGGGCGCCAGATCTCATTGTAAATGGTTGTGAGCCACCATGTGGTTGCTGGGAATTGAAATCGGGACCTCTGGAAGAGCAGCCAGTGCTCCCAATCTCTGAGCCATCTCTCCAGCACCCAAAATTATTTTCAATGTAATACTTTCATTAAATCTTAGAAATTCTCAGCCGGTCGTTGGTGGCGCACGCCTTTAATCCCAGCACTCGGGAGGCAGAGGCAGGCGGATCTCTGTGAGTTCAAGGCCAGCCTGGGCTACCAAGTGAGCTCCAGGAAAGGCGCAAAGCTACACAGAGAAACCCTGTCTCGAAAAACCAAAAAAAAAAAAAAAAATCTTAGAAATTCTCATACATTCATATAATGATTTTAATCAAAATTATTTTTAAGTTGAGGAATGATAAAGAAGGTAAAAGCAATGTGGGATTCAGGCTGGGCATGTAGTACAGTTGGTAGAGTGCTTGCTAGCACAAAGTCCTGAGCTTAATCCTCTGCACTAAACCCAGAGTGGCAGCGAATGCCCGTAATCTGTGCACTTGGGAGAAGGAGGCCCGACTATCTGGTCATCTTCAGCTACTAGTTTGAGGACTGTCTCCAAAAATGAAAGAAAAAAAAATGAAATGTGGAACTGAATTAAGGATATTTGAATAAATTTACTCTGTGCTAACTATTTTTTCACTTCTGATCTCAAACCTAGGGCCTTGTACATACTCAGTAAGCACTTTACCACTGAGCTAAACCCTTAGCTCTGTGGTAGTAAAACTAAGTTAAGTAAAGCCTAGAAAAATTAGAATACTAAGCAATACACAAGACAGACTATAGATAAAGCATACCAAAAGAACAGTAACAATTACCATAATAATTGTACCTGGTTCTAATAGACAGGCCGCCCCAGTTGTTAGAAAGATTCCTACTATCACAAGCTATTTCAAAATGTTACCTTGACATAATTGATTCTAATGATAATGAATAAATGTATTGGTCAGATTGTATTTATTGGGTTGATTTTATGATGCAACTATGAGTTTTAACTCCCTTTTAAATTAATACATAAAACCAGAATTACAGTGTAGACTTACTTTAGCAATCCCTTTAGTTTCCTCATCTGAAAAAGGCCACGATAATACTAATACAATCTACTTTTTTCAGTTTTTGTGAGGATTAAGGGAGAAATTCATGCAACTTTGTCAGTACACAACTTCGTTTGTATTGAGGCCTGAAATTTCGAGTGATAGAGCTTACCCTGACTCATTAACGTGGCAGATTTCTTTGTCTGCTTGACTGGAAGAAATACATTGAGTGATCATATTCTAAGCCAATGATCACAGGCTTCAAGTGGGTCCTTGATGCTTCTGATGTGTCCTAGCCCTGTCATGCTCTTTTCTCTTAGGTGTCAGGTTTATAATGCATCTCCTGTGTGTGTGTGTGTGTGTGTGTGGCATGCGCACGTGCGTGCATGCATGCATGCATAGAAACATACACATGTATGTGTGTACATGTAGAGGCTAGAGGGAACCTCAGATATTGTTCCTCGTGTACTTTATTTTTGAAATAGGTGTCTTACTGGCCTGGAATCTTCTAGGTAGTCTAGGCTGGTTGGCCAGCAAAGCCCAAACCCCAAGGATGGGCCCATCTCTGACTCTCACCACCATGCTTGGCTTTATTTATTTATTTATTTATTTATTTATTTATTTATTTATTTATTTATTTTAAAACATGGGTTCTTGGAATCAAACTCCAATCTCCATGCTTGCCATGTAAGCACTTACTGAGCCGTATGCTCTGCCCATCTTCACTTCTACCCCGTTGTGACTCACAGTTGCTGATCTTGCTTGTAGGTCACTGAGAAAATAACCGCTTTATTATCTACTGCCCAACATCTGCTCCAGGATCCTTCTGTTGATAACCAGGGGAAATTGATCCTTGATCCTAAAAAGCCCATTTTTCTGTTTTCTTGCTTATGTCCCACTAGTGGTTCTGCCCTCTTCTGCAATATCCAGTTCTTTTTTCTATTGGAGTATTCCCATCAGCAAGAATGCTATAATGCATCCTGTGCCTAGTAGGCAGAATAACGGTCCCTCAAAGATATCCATATCCGAATCCCTAGAACCTTTGTCTGTTGGGTTACACTGCAAAGAGAATTAAGGTAGACAATGAAATTAAAGTTACTAATGAGCTGGCCTTAAATTCAGGCGATTATCCTGCATTGTCCCTTTGGGACCAATGTCACAGAGTTTTTAGAGTAGAACATGGAGGCCGAGGAAATCAGACGGCAGTGTGACTGTAGGCAAATAGAGTAGGCAAATAGAGATGCAGGGCGTTGGCTTCAGAGGGGTGCGAGGAGCCAGGAGACCAAGCCTTTAACAGATGGGTCTTTGGGGAACACTTATCTAAACTGTAACACTTACTCATTTCTTTCTTTTTCCCAGAGAGAGAGAGAGTATGAACCTTGTGGAACTCCCCAGCAAGGCTCAACCCCACTGAAATCGGTACTTTAGGAAACAGCTACATTGCCAAGCATCTGGAGGTATGCTCTGGATTTATGCTGAGTTCTCATTTCCCAGAGAAGCGATGGCAGACGAAATTTCTCATCTATGTAAATGGTCAGTCTTTCACACAGAACACCCCCGTTTGTGTTGACTGCAGAGCATCCAGTTAGGGAAACACTATTCTTGGTGCTATTTCCTAGCCCCTGAAAGCCATAGGCCCAGAGGTTAACCTGAAGGGCCTCCCTAGGTCAGGATTCTTTACTGTCCACCTGTGCATTACACTCATTACTTGGGTGAGGAAGAAGAAAACCATATGAAGGTTTTAGGTCCTTCCTTTGAATTCCCACTGCCTTTCAGAATAGCAGGTGTGTAATCTGAATACAATAAAAACTTTAAGGCTGTGCACTATAAAAATTGGGGGCAAGGAAGGGCTGGAGAGATGGCTCAGTGGTTAAGAGCACTGGCTGTTCTTCCAGAGGTCCTGAGTTCAGTTCCCAGCAACCAACCACATGGTGGCTCACAGCCATCTGTAGTGAGATCTGATGCCCTCTTCTGGCATAAAGTTGTACATGCAGACAGAGCACTCATTCTTAAAATAAATAAATAAATCTCTAAAAAAGATTGGGGCAAAAGCAGTAGAGAAGACACAGGACATTTTGGGGAGTAGTTAAATGATGAGAGTAGTGTTGTTTGAAACTCAATCAAGTTGAATGCCATCAAATTTCTTTTGGTCTCCTAGGTCCAACATGAAATTTCCTCAACTGCACAGACGGCCAGATTAGCCATAGGTAGCTTAGCTATTGTTTGGATAGATAGGCTTAATAATAAAAATTATTATCCAAGGCAAAAGAGGACAATAAAGAAAATACTTAGCACCCCTACATTAATTCTTGTAGTAATTCTATTTTATAATAATTTCATATAAAATGCCTCATTAAAGATCGTGTCTTATCATAACCCTACAGTATTATAAATGAGCAAGATTCCTCCAAACCAGATGCTACTAAGTTTAAAAACAGAAATGTGGTGATATTTTATTTGTACAAATAATATTTGCCTGAAGATCAGAGGACAGAGGCAGCCACGAGATTAAACATAGAGGCGAGGCAGTGGTAGCACACACCTTTAATCTTAGCACTTGGGAGGCAGAGATCCGTCTGGATCTCCATGAGTTCAAAGCAACCCTGGACTACATGAGATTAATCCAGTTTAAAGGAGAAACAGAGCCAGGCAGTAGTAGCACACACCTTTAATCCCAGCACTCGGGATCTCATACCTTTGCTCCCAGTATTTGGGAAGCACACACACCATTAATCCCAGAACCAGGAAGGTTGCGACAGGAAGTGATATGGCTGGACAGAGAAAGGCATGTAAGGTGTATAAGGGAGGAGACAGGAGCTCAGTCCTTTTGGCTGAGGACTCAGGGGCATTCAGTCTGAGGATTCTGGAGACAGGATCTTCCCCTTTTGGCTGAGGAGTTGGTGAGGTAAGAAGTGGCTGTGGCTTGTTTCCTCTGATCTTTCAGCATTTACCCCAATATCTGGCTCTGGGTTTTTGTTTTAAGACCAATTAAGATTCCTGCAACACAGAAAATTGGCCAATGGATGAAAAAATTGTAATGGTAAAAATTTGAAACTATGAAGCTCAACACCTCTTTTCCCGAGTATCATAAACAATGATGAAAGACATCTCTTTAAAATGAAATACAGCTGGAAAATAAAATGCAGAAACTGAGGGCCACATCTGGTGGTGCAGACTTAGAACCCCAGGCACCCAGGAGGCTGAACACAGACAATTGCAAATTCAAGTCCTGCCTGGGCTACAGATCAAGTTCGAGACCAACCGCAGGAATAATCTCTTATAATGTGTTTGGTGACCAATTGCAGACATGTCATAGGTAAGCATAAGCATAGTAAGCAGAATGGAATCCTGTGCTTTTGTTGGGGAGAATATAAAAATTTTAAATGGCTTTAAGGTATTTTCTAACATACGATTAACAACTCTTTTAAACTAAGCAGTACAGTGTGATAAGTTTTGACATGTGCATATTCTTGTGAAACCATCACCACAACCAAGATAGAGAGTGTTCACATCACTCCTCACAGCTTCCTGCCCCTTTGCAGAGGCATCTTCCTAATTCTCTGACGTCTCCCCTTCCCCAAACCCAGGCAACGACCAGTCCCTTCATATTAGTAGAGTTTGCATGAATAGGAGTTTTTTCTGAATTGATGGAAGTATACAACTTATGGTTCTGCTTTAATAAAAGACTATAATAAGGAAAATTAGAATGGAAATGGTCTATGGTAGATAGGACAAATACAAACAAAATCTCTAGAATATAAGACGGTTAATATAGTACTGCATTTTCACTTGTTTGACAACAAGGAATAGAGACACAGTCCAGAGAGTCCAAGAGAAAGTCACCTACTTTAGGGATCCACACGAGTCCGGGAGTTGAAGAACACATAGGTCACCTGAGGGACTGGCCCCTTGCTTTTCGTATCATGGGCAGGATGGTGGTTCTCCGATTGCACTGCTCCTCTCTTGCTCACCCTCCGCTAACTGCCTTCCTCCAGCACCCTTACCTTGAGGTCCCTCCACCACCTTACCTTGCCTTCCTCCACCACCCTTACCTTGAGGTCGCTCCTAACCTCAGTTTGCTATGGCTTACCTGATTCTAAATATACTCAAGGCATCTCTTGGTTAGCTTTTTTGACTTTTGTTCCTGCTGCTAAGTGTGATAGCAGTATTTCCACACTGAGTTTCTCGAGAGAAACATGTCAGCCAGCTTCATTCACCTTTTTGGGCCAGTCTATATTCTGTAGGCTGCTTGCTGGCCAGGATATACATCAGGTACTTTTGGATCTGGAGTCAACCATCATCTGTGGTTGGCGAGCAAGGACCCCAGCAGGAATGGTAAGCAGGGTAGCTGTGCTCAGGAAGGGATATAAGCAGAGCAGGTACAGAGTGCATACCTGTCGTGAGCAAACAGAGTGGGCCTTTAGAGCGTGCTGGAACTGGACTTAAAGCTTAACTCTATTCTCTACTGGTTTTGTGACTTTCAGTGACTTCAGAGAGCCAGAGAAGCAGCCCTGCCTAACCTCTCTGAACTTTAATTTTCTCATTTATACTTGGGAATAATAAGTATCTTTCAGAGATTTGGTAAAAATCAAAAAGCTACACACAATATTTGTAAAGAACCGGCATGGTATGCAATATACAGGAGTTCTCAGCAACATGGATGTTTATAACAGCTTGATATAAAAAAAAAAGTCTACCCTGACTACGGACAGGGTAGAAAGTAATGCCTCAATCAGGTTGATGAGAACCACAGTCTGGGGTCCACACTGCCCCCTACGCAGAGCAGCACTTGTTCCTGCTGGAGCTGTTGCCTCCTTTGTGGGGAGCACAGCTCTTTCTTGCCTTTCTCTGATCTACGAGAGTCAAGTCTATCTGTTGGAGGGCGGGGCTCTGAGCATCTGTGACTCATAGATGGTGCACTGGCCATACAGAGCAGTTATGAGTCAGGAAGAGTCCCCCAAACTTCCCACTTTAACAATTTTATAGGCCATTCTGTGGCATTAAGTACGCTGCTACCCTCGCTCATCTCTGGAACTTTTCACCTCTCCCAGCCAAAATTTCATACCCATTAAACATACCACCCCAGCCCCTGGCCACTGCCGTTCCACTTTCTGTCTTCGTGAATCTGACTCTTACAGGCTCAGGGCAGAGTGGTTTGGCTGGCTCTCACCAGCTCTGGAGACAAATGCAGAGTAGATGGTACCGAAAGCTGTTCTGCTCTGTTACTCATCTGTTGATCCTGGGCCCGGCTGTCTCATGGTTGTTGTTTTCCCCACCTCTAAGTAGTCCCTGATTCCTTATCAAATGCCCATTATGTGTCAAGAGATATGCTAAAGAGATATGTAGGACTGGGAGTCCTACACAAAAAGACCAGCTTCTGTCTGCAGGTAATCCACAGTACAGAAGACAGCAAGATAAAGACATTGTTTACATAGCATATCATAAATTCACAACCTAGGGGAATTGGGACATTTCCCCAAAGGGGGTGACAAGGAGTGAAGCAAGGAAAGAAGCATGCACGTGCTCGGCACCCTGAGAGGAGTGGGGCATGGGGGGCCTAAGGCATCAAGTCCCAGAGCTTGGGGAACTGCAAGGACTTACCTGTGGCTGGAACTAAGGGGCAACGTTAGGGAAGCAGAGAGGGGTGGGGCTGGAGGAGGATGTGGGGTCCATGGCCAAGATTTCCTAAATGATGCAAAGGAGGGTAGCTGGAAAAGCAAGGAGGGGCCCCCGGGAGGCGCTAAGGGAGAGAAGATGGAATGAGCTGTCTGTCCATCCTCCGTCCCCAGCTGCAGCCCTGATTCTGCCTTGGCTTTAGGACCTGGTTTGCTGTGGTTCATCATAGTGCCCAGGCTTTCTGACAGTGTGTCTTAGTGCTGATGCGTGAGTGGATCTCAGCTTTCAATAATTCTGACAAATTACATTTAATGTGTCTGTTAGTCTGGAAAATAAATGGATTCACGGGTGAATTTTGGTCCTGGTTGCTACTGCCTTTGTGTGGAAACAATGATGGAGTCATCATTCTTCTCAAGATGCAACATTGTGTAATTTGCTGTCTCTGGAAATTCAAACATTTTTTTTTTTCTGACACACATCAGTTGACAATGAGAGGGAAGCAGTGCAGCCCAAGTCAAGCAATGATTCTGTCAGAACCACGGGAAGAGGGATGGGGTGGGGTGAAAGGGAAAAGGAGAGAAACCGAGCAGTCAGCTGCCCGACTCACTGTTCTTAGTGTTTAGCCTCAGGAGAACTCCTCAGCGTGCACAGAGCCCTTCATTTTCCACTGGTGAGCAGAGGGGCATGGTATGAGCAGGGAATGGATCAAGGTTAACAGATAGTATAGTTGATTCTCAGTATCTTGGGGGACATTGGGGTATCCTAGACTATGTTATAGGTAGTTACGGCTCAGATGGGCTTGGGACCTGCTTGTCATTTAAGATGCTGCCTCACAAACGGGGCAGTGGTGGGGCATACCTTTAATCCCAGTACTCAGGAGGCAGAGGCAGGCGGATCTCTGTGAGTTTGAGGCTAGCCTGGTCTACAGACCGAGATCCAGGACAGCCAGGGGTGCAACACAAAGAAACCCTGTCTCAAAAAAAAACCAACAACAACAACAAAAACAAACAAACAAAAAAACAAAAACAAAACCTCATTCACCCCAGAAGATGTAGTCACTCTAGGAAGAGAGGTGTCAAGGGTGGGGTTTGGATCTGGGATGGTGGCGGAAGCCAAGGTCCCTCCTTCACCTCTGCATCAGTAAGAGTTTCCATTGGTGCCACTGACTACCCACTCTTTGTCTGCTTGTGCAGAAATATTTTATCAGCCTCTGCTGACTTAACCAACAGATTCAGCTTAGCAACCAAGGGCTTCCCTCCTCAAGCAAACATGGAGAGTGTGGTAGTTAATCTTGGTTGTCAACTTGGTAGGAATTAGAATCACCATAGAAACATACCTCTGGGTGTGTCTTTAAGGACATTTCCAGAAAGGTTTAACTGAGCAGCAAAGACCCACCTTGAATGTGGGTGGCACCATGGCATGGTCTGGGGGCCCAGACTGAGTGAAAAGGAGAAAGCCACCTGAGCACCAGCATGCGTCTCTCTCTCTGCTTCCTGACTGTGACCATGACATGACCAGTGGCTCCATGCTCCTGTCTCTATGCCTTCGCTCCCAGGGTGGACCACAGCCCCAGGCTATGAGCCCAAACAAGCCCTTCTTTCCTTACTCTGCTTTTTTTTTTTTTTTTTTTTTTTCCAGGGATTTTGGCACAGCAGTGAGAAACAGTTAATACAGAGGGTCTAGACAGGCAGAGTAAAGATTCTTGTGATGGAGGGAAGAAGTGAGAGAAGGAAATACAGGCAACAGGAAAGAACAGAAAGAAATTAATATTTGAAGGCACGAGTGTAGCATTCCACAGAAAACCAAGGCCTCTGTGGAATGGTTTGAGCTCTTCCTCCAGGGACATGGCGGCGGACAGGATCTGAGTGGATGTGGGACCCGTCTTATCACTTATCTGCTAGTGCTGTTCCATCCATCACAGGTTTGCCCTTTCCCAGGACCATTGACCCAGAAATCCTTCCCTTCTGCCTAGTTTGGAGGGAGCTTGCTCAGGCCATTTGCAGCCTGCAGGGCCCGGTGAAGACTGTTGGCTTCATTTTGCCACTGCTCAGATAACTAGCTCTAATTTTAGCTCTAGATCTAGTTCAGAACTGGTTCATTTAATAACTAGGTGAAACTTGGCTTCTGGTAAGAGTTCTAGGCCCTGTTCTCTCACTGATTCCCACTCTCCTCTCTTCCTCACCCACCCCCTCCCCTGTTTGCAACCCACAGTCTTAAATGGTAACACAAACGCATTTCTGGATTATTTTCAGGGACATTAGAGATTAAAAGCAACACCCATGAAAGGGCATTTCAGAGGTGAGATGTCAACCCCATGAAGTTTCCTTTTTTGTTCCAGATGATGTGTGCTGATCAGTTTACGAGTGAGGACAGAGTAGAACAGTTGCTTTCTAGATTAACAGCCCAGAAAATCGATCTACAGACAACTTGAGAAGGAATGCAGCTCTAGAGCTTTAGAGGTGTGAAGTGGTTCTTGAATTCATTCAGTAAACAGCAAGACTAGACATCAGATACCCAAGACTTACCCTGCCTCCAAACACACACACACACACACACACACACACACACACACACAGCAAATTTAGTGGGGGATATAAGCTAGTTATCCTACAATTATAGGTTACTCTAACTGCAGCCTTCAAAAATCTCACTGAACAATTCACTTACGTGTTGCAGGCCGAACCACCTGAACACCTCTTGGAAGAGGGGGAGAGAAGGCACAGCATCAACAGCGCAGACATGGGGAGTCAGATGAAAAGCAAAAGGCAGACTCATTTATTTTAGATACGGGGAGAGCCTAAATACTCCTTCCCGGCGCCCCATGGCTGTCGGCCATTTCCTTGGCTGTGTTGGCTTTTTCTCATTGGCCTCATCAACCTGAAGTTCATAGGTCACCAATCACCGAGTGCAGCAGCAGACTCCAGGTTGACTCAAGGGAAGTTGTTATTGCGCATGTTAATGCACACCGCCAAGGTTGTGGCAGCCCCACCAGCCGGGCTGGCTCCTTTTCTCCCCACGCATAAGATTTTTCTTATGTTTAAATGATCTGCATTGGAGAAATAGGGCTTAGAATTTGGAAACTTTTAACCACAGTGCCTGTATCAGTTATTTATCTTCCCCATTCCTAGGATAACATTAGATTTCCCCCTTTATTCTCATCTTGTAAAGGTGAAGAACTCTTTTAGATTTTGCTTTAGGAAGCTCTAACCAGGAATCGTATCTCCCTCCTGTTCTGTACCCTTATGTCCTCATGTCACCCATCCCATCATGATGTAATTATTCCTAAGGAATCTTTCCATGCTCCCATGTGCTGTGCTGTGCCTCAGTGTGCTGGGTGTAGCTCATCAGTAGGCTTTTAACAAATGCTTTATGAACTAAACAGAATAGATGCAGACCTTTGTTTTTTTCATATTGCTGATATATGAGTGCTGTGGGATGTTGTCTGTATGCTGTGAATGTGTGTTGCTCTGATTGGTTGATAAATAAAATACTAATTGGCCAGTAGCCAGGCAGGAAGTATAGGTGGGATAAGCAGACAAGGAGAATTCTGGGAAGAGGAAGGCTGAGTCAGGTGTCACCAGCCAGACACAGAGGAAGCAAGATGACAAGGCAGAACTGAGAAAAGGTACCAAGCCATGTGGCTAAACATAGATAAGAATTATGGGTTAATTTAAGTGTAAGAGCTAGTCAGTAATAAGCCTGAGCTAATGGCTGAGCAGTTATAATTAATATAAACCTCTGTGTGTTTATTTGGGTCTGAGCAGCTGCAGGACTGGGTAGGACACAGGAAAACTTCCAACTACATATGAGTTTTAGTTGTGAATTAAAACTGACAGCCTAGGAAAAAGCTTTTTTAATTTTAGGTGGAATTTGGTTTTTATTTGTTTTCTTTACATTTCATTTCTTAACAATACTTCCTTCATTTTTTCCCTTCATGCATACAGTAATGATCTGCTATTAATTACTTTGTGTTCTACAGTAAAATGAAAGTGAGCTGGCAGAATGCTAGGGCCTAATTACAACTTGTACATTTATTTTGTCTTTTAGTTACTCATCATTTCATACTCAGAAAATGTTAATATCATTCCAATTAGTTTAAAGAGAAAAATTTATATCTACCTTAAAATCAGTCATTTTCTTAAGAAAAGAAACTAGCTAGAATTCTCTCTCTCTGTCTCTGTCTCTGTTTCTGTCTCTCTCTCTCTCTCTGAATATAGAGGACTAGAATTATAGAATTAAAGTATTATTTATTATTTATGTTTTTTTTTTTTTTCCAAGACAGGGTTTCTCTGTGTAGTCCTGACTGTCCTGGAACTCACTCAGAGATCCACCTGCCTCTGCCTCCCAAGTGCTGGGATTAAAGGCGTGTACCACCACAACCCAGCTTGAATTTAAGAATTTTTTATAGACAATATGATCACAATAAACTATATCTACTAAGAAAAGTCTCTTGGAACTGTGTGAGGCAAATCTAACTGGAATTCTTGAAGCAAGTGGTTTCTGAAGTTTGCAGACTGTAGTTACATATTTTCTGTGTATTGTTAGTGTGTATACCATGTGTATGTGTGTGGGAGTGTGTGGAGGTCAGGGAACAGCTTGCTCGGAGTTGGTTCTTCCTTCACTTAGTGGCGGTGTTTGTCTTGTTCGGCTGTGCTGAGTATTCCAGGTCCTCTGGCCCGCCAGCTTCGTGGTGACCCTCCTGTCATCTTGCTGTAGGATTACTCAGAATTGGTTGGAAACAAGGCTGACCCTGCTCTTCAGTTTGGAAGGACACAATATTGAATTCCTTTTCCTGAGGCTTTTGCTAACAAACGAGGAATTAAATGTTTGCACCTGAAGCTGTGGTTCATTTTGTAAATTTTCCTGAACCAAGAGGAACAGTGAGTGCTCGGCATGGAGTGAAAACGCCGCCACACAGTACTTTTGGTCAGCCTGGAGTTCTTTCTTTCCTGTTGTGTCTTTTAACTCTGGGGTACATGGGTTACCAACAAAGCCATATCTTGGCAGTAAAATTCCATGAAGTCCATTTGGAGGATCAGATTCCTACACCTGTTTTTAGCTCTGAATGTAAGCCGCTTGTCACATTGCACTTTCAAATATAAAGTGATAAAGTTGTATTGGACACTGCCGGTATAACCCAGTGAAACTGCTCTATTTTGTTTAATCCGGCAACACTCACTGAGCCATCCACCTAATCCCACTGCGCGTGCAGCTTCCTGCTGTGTCTCTTCTGGGTCTGGGACTACCCTCCCCATGTGCTGCTATATTTATCTGCCTCCTTGGCCATAAAAGGCTGGCTGTGGGGCCCTGACATTCTGCTGCCTGACCACATGCATTATTTTTGAACTGGCCCCCAGATCCTGCCTCTAGCCCTGCCTCTTAACTTTTTCTGGGATTCGGCCACCCAGGGTCTCCATTCTCTCCTCCTGCTCCTCAGCCGGCTGCAGCAGTACAACATCCATCCCCCTGCCATCCCTGCCCCAGAGACTGGTAAGTGTGACACAGAGGCGGTAAATGCACTCCTTAGCTAACGGGTGTCTTCTCAGCTCAGAAGGGAATAACAGGGACGCTCCTGGAAGGGAGGGCAGGGCAGCAGGGTGCCTGCTGAGGCCGGGGGTGGGGAGGGCTATTTTGCCTTATCACTGTAGTCTTTTGAAATGAAGCTGCTAACCCCGGAACTATAAGATCATATTGTCTCAGATTCAACTCAAGTTCTCTCTCCAGGTTCAGTAGTTTGGTTGGAATCTGGACTGGATGAAGGACAGGAGGCAGAGAAGTGTTTCCCTCCTCTGCAGGCCTACAGATCTATCTCCCTGAGTGCAAATTAGGCCAGAAGGATACAGATTCTCTTTAAAGACACTAGTTCACGATCTGGTGACTTTGCTCCAAGAGAGCAGCGTGGATGAACTCTTAAGTGTCGTGTGTTATTTCTGACCTGAAAATGGTCGGGTACTAGAGAGGTGGCAGATCTGGCGCTGTGACCCTGAAACTACTACCTTCTGTAGGTAATTTTCATCAGCTTTTGGCATCTGCTGCCAGCATTAAGAATATATCGCAGCAAGATTACAATTACGGAGTTAGTATTTCTTCCTAAGCTCCCAAATTATTTTTAGGAAGAAAATTTAGGTTTCAGAGGCACAGAAGACCACAAAACCATCTTTCTTTCTAACCAATTCTGGCTAAACCTGGCTCACTTAAGAAAAGGAGGTGGTTACACCTTCGTTCCAAAGGTCAGTCAGCCCTGGTGACTTAAAGTCAAGCCCTGTTTACTGGTAATACATGACCCCTGTGTACTAAGTAGTAAATGGTAATAAAATAAATATACTTGGGGCAGATAATGAAGAGTGGAAAATAGAATTATGGCAAGGCATTTAAATAATCTGTCTTGTGAAAATGATAACATTTTGAATCATCTGGGTAGTGGTGCTAATTTATAATGTAACACAGTGAAAGATCTTTATTATTTGTAAGTCATTCTGATGGCGTTGTTACAGAGACTTCTCCAACACTAAATGACACTAATATCACTCTAGATTAATGTATCCTAACCTTTATATTATAAACACTATGTAATAATTATTCATCAAGTACAATTCTGTAGATCTAGTAACAAAAAGCAATCTATTTGAGGGTTGAAACAGAGTTGCTTGCTAGTGGCTATTTTTGTTTTTTTCTTCTTAGGAAATGCCATGTAGACTGGTATTTTCCATGGGACCTAAGATGCAGATTTCTGGATTGTCTTTCTTTCTTGACTTTTTAAGCAGCTTAAATAAAATCTAGTTTTCAATTTGACAAAAATTAAAAGGACTTACTAAGTCCTTTTAGATCCTCACTTAGGATTTTTTTAAACAAAACAAGGTTTGAAAATAACTACTTGAAAACAATTTTCTTACATATTTTTGAAAGTAATATTTTAGAATATTATGCATAAGAGTACTTTTTTAAACATAGGGGGAAGTGTCTATAAAATTATGGCTTACCCTAGTTTGCCACATGGCTGATAGTCTTCCTTTCGGGGTACACATTATTTACAAGAGTGAATATGTGGGCTCTGTGAGTAAAGGTACTTCCTGCCAACCTGATGACCTGAGTTCCATCCCTGGAACCCACATGATGGAAAGAAAGAACAAGTTGTCCTCTGTCCTCCATGTACACACTGTGACACAGTGCACCCCACACAAAATTAATTCATTGGTAGACAGATGTAAAAAAGAAAAGTAAATACAATGTGAAGCCTCCCCTCCTGAGGCTAAACTACCAGCCCAAGTTCACCCTGTCAGCTGCCACACTGAGGCCTAATTCTTCTTTATATAGTAAAAATCGAAATCTACATATTTTTATATGGAATAAATTCTTTTTCTGGTTTGAAAAAGTTGCCTTTTTGAAGTGTTTGCAAGATTTGGGAGAACTTGTATTCATAAGAATTACCAGACCCTGGTTTAGTTCTGGGGCTTTTCTATCTGTAGTCCTTCTCATGTGTCTTCCCTCACCTTGGAAAGGGTGTCATTGGGCAGTCTTAGCTGATCTGAAACGTGCAGAGACCAGGCTGGCCTTGAACTCACAGAGATCCATCTGTCTCTGCCTTCAGAGAGCTGGGATTAAAGGTGTGCGCCACCACCCCAGCAATCTTCTTGGTTTTCAGTTTCATCTACATGCTGTTGACGCCGAGATTTAGATGTCCATCCTACACTATGACCCTGTCCTTTAAAGTCACACATCTGGCTTCTCACTTAACCCATCAGCTGGAGGGGGTAGCAGGTGCCTCAAATGTAGAACATCTCCGACCAGTCTCTTGATTTTTCCATTCCAAGATGATACTTTCTCCTCTTCCCCATCTCAGATAATGGTAACGTCAGTCTTTTAGTTAGTCAGGCAACAAGTCTTGGGAACATTTCCTTTCCTTCATGTTCTCATTTGGAACGTCCAGTGAATGCCATTGGTGGTACCTTCAAACCATGTGCAGAGTCTGAGCACTTCTGACTCTCCCACTGTGGCCACTGTCATCACCAGCCTGGACTCTGGAAGGGACCATTGTATTTCTCTCCTAGAGCCATGAGAACAGAGTGTAAAGGACTAGATGGTCTAAGCCACAGAAATGTATTTCCTTACAGTTCTGGAGCCTAGAAATACAAGGTCCAGTGTTGTTAGATTTGGCTAAATAAGGCTACTCATCTACAAGACCCAGGTTCAATTCCCAACACCTACACAGCAACTCACTGCCATTTGTAGCTTCAGCCCCAGAGGATCTGACACCATCTACTGTCCATCACATGTGCCAAGCACACATATGGTGTACAAACATAACATACGTTTGATGATACACACATCAAGACACACAAAATAAAAATCAGGTAAAACAAGGATAAGGCTTCTGATGGCTTGTCAATGGACCACTTCTCTGGTACCACATGATGGTTGCTCTGTCATGTGTTCAGACACTGTCCTCCACATGGTGGTCATTGTCATGTGTTCAGACTACTTTTTTTTTTTTAAAAGATTTATTTATGTATTATGTATACAGTATTCTGCCTACGTACCAGAAGAGGGCACCAGATCAAATTACAGATGGTTGTGAGCCACCATGTAGTTGCTGGGAATTGAACTCAGGACCTCGGGATGAACAGCAGCCAATGCTCTTAACCTCTGAGCCATCTCTCCAGCCCCCAAACACTGTCTTAATTTTCTTTTATTCTGGGGATGCCAACCCTGTTGGGCTAACACCTGAATGAGCTATTTCAGTTTAATTTTTCCTTTAAGGACCCAGTTTTCAAATGTAGTCTCAATCTGAAGGATTGGGGGCACTTTAGCATATCAATCTGGGGAAAGGGATATAATTCAGCCCAGTATAGCCCTCGAATCGATCTCTTAGCTTTCCTTCAACAACCTATTCTTCAGACATGAGCAAGGGCTTGTCAGTTCAGAGACTTTTAGTGTCGTCTCAGCTCTCTGAGTAAAGGCCAAGCCCTTTGTGTCCCCTCTAGGACCTTATACTATCTGCCCTTTCTCTCTTACCCGCTCTTCACCTCTCTCATCATTTGTACCTTCCCTGCGCCCTCTTCAAGTCCTGCAGCCCCGCTGTCCCTGGCTCTGCATGGAGAGTGATGCATTTGCTCCTCCTGGTGTTTTTGCGTGAGTGTTCCATCCTGAGCATTCACTCCAGACAGCCTCTGGCTCTGATGTCTCTCTCCTGTGACGCAGTCTCTGCTGAGGGGGCTTCAGGTTGTGTCTTTCTTTACTTTACTCCGTGACCCTTGGTGCATTCTGATACACTCCCAACTATTAAGTCTCTCTGTGTCAATCTCCTACAGAATACTCATCCTGTATTGGACAGTTGGAGAAGGATTTTTGTTTTGTTTTGTCTTGTTTTGTTTTTCACCCCTGTTGTGCTGGAATAGCTCAGTCTAATAGTAGGTGCTCGTTATTTCTTAAATGAATACCACATTACTTCCCATCATTCCACATTCTCCTAAATGAATGAGCATGCATCAGAATTGAATGTCAGAAAAGTAGAAATAGGCATCACGATGGAGTGTTTGAGAGAAAAGCACACTCACCAGAGAGGAAACTTTGTTCAGTTGTCCTAGATAAGAAAGAAAGGAATGCATAATGGCAGGGGTCGGGTGCACATGTGGGCCACTGAGGAGGGGGTTTGTGAGTACCCAGCTAAGCTGAACTTACAGCCTTTCCCATTCATTCTTCAGAACGATTGCAGTCTGCATTTTTCTGCATTGGTTGAGATGAATTATTCTCTGGGATTGTTCAATCAGGAATCGTTTCCTTGCAGGTTGCCTCCTCCCCACCAGGGCACATGATGGCTTTGCCTTTTTATCAGAGGTCCCACCAGCACTATGATCTCAGTTACCGGAACAAGGACCTTCGCACCACCATGAGCCACTACCAGCAGGAGAAGAAGCGCTCTGCCATCTACACCCATGGCTCCACCGCCTACAGCAGCCGGTCCTCTGCAGCACACCGCCAGGAGTCAGAGGCCTTTAGTCAAGCGTCAGCCGCTTCCTACCAGCAGCAGGCCACGCAGGCCTACAGTCTTGGAGCGTCCCAGTACTCTCGAGGGTCTGAAGTCAGCCGGAAGACAGCCTCGGCATACGATTATGGCTATTCCCACGGGTATGTCAGGAGCAGCCCTCCAAGCTTGGGCACATGCTCTGATTAATCACGTTTCCTGTCTTAAATATGGCAACCCTGTTATACTGGGTGTGGAGGGAGACCTGAGCACCGTGTCTTACCTTTCCCCTTTTATTGTCTGGTTGAAATTCACGGTTTTAGAGTCTCACTGGAGAGTCTTGCTTGAGTCATCCTCTGCGGTGATATTTCTAGCAGGCAAGTTTTGGTTACTCTGGCAGCAACAGAGCCAGAAAACATTTTGACACCCAGCAGGTTTCCTGGCTCCCATAATGCTTCTGCTTAGATTAAAAGCCAATACAGAATTTAAAATTCACAGGTGCCAGGGAACTAATCTACAGCAGAGATGCACTGGAATTTTTCTGAAAACCAATACTCAAAATTCTGAGTTATTATTCAAGCAACAAGTATTTTCTTTTCTTTTCCTTTCTTTCTTTCTTTCTTTCTTTCTTTCTTTCCTTTTCTTTTCTTTTTTTTTTTTGTTTTTTTGTTGTTTTTTCAAGACAGGGTTTCTCTTGTGTAGTTTTGGTGGCTGTCCTGGATCTCGCTCTGTAGACCAGGCTGGCCTTGAACTCAAAGAGATCTGCCTGACTCTGCCTCCCGAGTGCCCGTCTTCTCCCCCCCCCACCTAAATAAATATTTTCTTTATCTGGAATATTTTATACAGAAACATGACCTTCTCTCAGCGAGCCTAAGAATAATAGGAATAAGCATGCATTGGACCAAATTAGATTATTGACCAAACACAACGAGAGAGACTCTACTCCCAAACAAAAAAGTTATGTTAGGATGCTAGGAAGAGTAAATTGCAGATGAAGGTCTGCTCTGCAAAGCAAACCCAGAATCTCATTTCCTTAGAAACAAAGTTAACGTAAATGTGAACTGTTATGTCTAGAAAGATCCAATTTGGATCTCTTTGCCTGGGGTGAGAGTTAAAGCTGCTTTCCTGACTGAGGCCTTCCAGGTGAGAGTGGGAAGTTTCCTTCTTTTAAAGTTATTAATTTATTTCAGTGTATGTAAGAGTGACTGCGTGAGTTTATGTATACCATTTGCATGCAGGTGTCTGCAAAGCCCAGAAGAGGGTGTCAGAGCCCCTGGAACTGGAGTTTTAGGTGGTGGTTGTGAGCCACACAATGTGAGAGTTGGGAACAGAACCTGAATCCTCTGAAGAGGATTAGTGCTCTTAACTGTTAAGCTAACTCTCCAGCACCAAGATTCTCATCAGTACGAAAATTTGTATTAGTCAGGGCTCCCTAGAGGAACAGAACTGATAGAATGAATATGTATATTCATCGTATATTCAATGTATATATTTATTCTATTACACACACACATGTACAGAGATATGGGATTTATTAGAATGGCTTACAGGCTGTGGTCTAGCTAGTCCAACAATGGCTGTCTACCAATAGAAGGTCCAAGAATCCAGTAGTTGTTCAGTCCACGAGGTTAGATTTCTCATCTGGTCTTGAATATATGCCCAAATCCTGAAGAAGTAGCCTTTAACGCAAGTGTAAGAGTGGACTTGCCAGTGAGACTGAGAACAAGCAGGCAAAGAGAGCAAGCTTTGTTCTTTCATGTTTTTTATATAGGCTGCCAGCAGAAAGTGTGGCCCAGATTAAAGGTGTGTCTTCCCACCTCAAAAGGTCTGGATTAAAAGTGGATCTTACCACTGCAAATGATTTAATTAAGAAAACATCCTTCACAGGTGTACCCAACCATTTGGGTTTTAGTTAATTCCAGATGTAGTCAAGTTGACAACCAAGAATAGCCATCACACATCCACCACTTGTCAACTTGACACACAATTATATCTCCTATGTCATGCTTAATTTCCAAATGAAAACAATAACTAGGTCATAATTATACTTAATATGATATAACTATCCCACATATAATTGCAAATGCATTATATATTTAACCAGGTCATAATTATGCCTAACATGATGTAACTATCCCTTGAACAACTGCAAATGCATTATAAATTTTCAAAAAAATTTTAGAATTGGTGACAATGTTCCTTGAAAGATATTCTTTTAGTATCTCAAACCTAAATATGATAACCACTAATTTTCTTAGTTGATGTTGTACTTATGCATTTATCATGACATGATAAAGAAATTGAGGAAAGAAAACACAAATATCTGTACAAACACTTTCTTAACAAAATATGACAGAAACACTTATGTCAGTTATAATCTTTGGTTCTGAAACTGGTCACATGGTCTTAGCTGGTATTTCAGCTACATTCCTCTACTATCCAATCTGTGTTTCCTCCACCCCGAGCAGTAACCTCAGCAGGTCTCAGTGTTCCGAACAGCGAACTCATTGATCATTTTGGATATCAAAGAAGTGTTACAGTGAGTCTGCGTCACTCAAAGAAGGAGGTTGCCATGACATTGTACAATGGAAGCTTCCCTGGGAGAAAGCCCATAATTCTGCAGTAGGCTTAGCTGTGTTTGCTTGTCTAGCCACTGTGTTGGATAGATGTTTGTTTCTTCAGTCTCAGACAATTTTTATCTTACCACTCTTAAGAATAAAACATTTTAGCCGGGCGGTGGTGGCGCACGCCTTTAATCCCGGCACTCGGGAGGCAGAGCCAGGCGGATCTCTGTGAGTTCGAGGCCAGCCTGGGCTACCAAGTGAGCTCCAGGAAAGGCGCAAAGCTACACAGAGAAACCCTGTCTCGAAAAACCAAAAAAAAAGAATAAAACATTTTATGAGGACTAAAAAACCACATGCAAGATATACACAATTTATAACTAAGTCTATTTATAGTCTACAGAACAAATTGCCGATCTTTAAAATGTAGACATTTCTGGGCTGTGTGGCTTGTAACCACCTGCTGCCTCTAATACACTTCTCCAAGGCATCAGGCTTAGGTGGCATTTTTTTTTATAATTAATGAAATCATTAATTCCTAAATCCCCGATCTACAGCTGCCATGTTATCAGTGACAATGACCTCGAGGTAGCTTCTGGCAGGATCTATAGCAGAGCTAGAGTCTGCTGGGGTTTACCTGGAATGTATGGTGGCAACACTCTGAAATTCCACCTGGAATGGAACAGGATCACTTTGCAATCAATCTCACTTTCATAGGTCATGTTCTGCCACGGGATATCCATAAGGATCTCATGTTGGCTGCAGAAATGGAAATGTTGTCGCTGAGGAGAATCTATTTCTTTTAGCACTTACTTCAAATGAATCTCCTTCCAAAGGAAAGTTGGGAGGAATTAACACCACATGTCTGTGTGTGTGACAGCATCAGTCTGTCCTCTTGAAGAATGTTCCGTAGTTGTGTTCAAGAACCTCACTTAGGAAAGCAGCTGTCTTGCAGGAGGATTAGATGCTAAATATCTATCCTTCTGGAATGTTTGCCTTGGGTCTACAGAAGATGGTATTTTTATGATCATGAAGTTGTTAGCTAATTTCTTGAGCATTTATTTCATTTTCCCAACATGGAAGAATTGATAGAATGTTCTACATTTATATTTTCAAATGATTGTATTTTTTTTAGCTCCACTGCAAACTTTCACTTTAATTTTGCATGGTTCATTTGGACTCTGTGCAGTATCCTTCTTTATTTATAATTTGACATCTCATCTCAAACATTAGTAATTGGACTGGCTCTTTGGGAGCATGGGGGACCTTGCCATGCAGGCTTAGACAAACTTTATATAGGAAACAAACTATAATCATTATTCCATGTTCCACACCTTGTTCCTACTGTGTATGGAGTAGGTTGCTATTTATTAATGATTTGTTATGTTTGAACAAGATGGAGTTCAAGGTTCTTGATGGGATGAGCTAGAAACAGTGCATGTGGGAGAGAAAATGCCAGTGCTGTCTTTTCCTCTTCCTGTGAATGTAAAAGAGAAGGAGCCTGACATAACCTTGGAGGCATTTCAGTCTTTTGTTTTTAGAACTAGGAGTAACAGGTGCAGGCTTAGAATCTTTATGATTTCTTCAGGTTGTTTTTAAGTTTATTCAAAATGATAGGATTTTTCCTGCTCAATGAGATTTGTCTTTGGATTGTAAACAGTATTGTTGATAAAGGCCCCTGCGTTGGAACTGCGTCTCTCTGCAGTGTGTGTAAGCACTAGGCTAGGTCTATTTTTACCCTCTACTTTGTAGTTAGATGTCCAATGTTAAGGTGGAAAGTTCGGAGATTTATATGTGCTCAGGGCTTGGCTGACCTCAGTGAGTCTCGCTTGGAGTCAGTATGGCTGTAGCACAGATTAGTTACTGACTATGTTATAAAACACATTAAATACCTTTAGTTCATGGTTACATTGAGAAAAAAAAGACTCTAAAAGCAGCACAAACCCTGTCAGAATAGCAAGGTCGATGTTTTACATAACAGTGGTATCAACAACAAATACAAGGCTCTGTTATCAAAAGGGGAATGCAAGGGCTCTGTGTATGCATTTTCATGCATTGTGTGTGCATGCACAATGGAGGCCAGAGGTCAGTATCCGGTGCCTTCCTCTATCACTCTCCACATTTTTGAGACAAGCACTCTCACTGACCCAAGATCTTGAGAATTCAGCCTGATTAGCTGGATGGCAAGCTCTGATCCTCTCCTCTCCATCCAGTGCTGAAATGACAGGTACGTGTTACCACATTCAGCTTTCTCCGTGAGTGTTGGGATCCGACTCATCTGCCCATGCTTTTACAGCAAACACTTCACATGCTGAACCACATCCCAAGCCCATGTTCTGTAACTCGGGCTTTTCTGCTTTTGTTCCATTTTCCTTCCACCTTCAGCTATACAGGAAGTAGTATGACATCTTTGTTTTGGTACTTAAACACCAGAAGAAGGCTGGCAATAGGGCTCAGTGTGTGAAGGTGCTTTTGCCAAGCCTGTTGTTGACCTGAGTACAATCCCTGTGCCTGGGGTGAAATGTCATGTCTGTTGGCACCTTCCTGCTGACCAGACAGTGGGGAAGCCCGTGGGAACTGTTTCAGCAGGCTTGACCTTTTCCCAGCACTCTCTGGGAAGGAGGAAGTAAATTTGATACCACATCTAGTCAACTACAGGACCATCTACATTGTGAGTTGGGATGTGTCAATGTGACTTGTACAAGAATGGAACAATTCAGCGCAAAAGTGACAGCTTTTTGACAGGACAAGGCATCTCTTGATTCTAGAGTTAAGCGTCTGCCTAGAAAACAAGGAGCAAGCTCTCCCATTCTCGCTGAGTGTGGTGGCGCACACCTTTAGTCCCAACACTTGGGAGGCAGAGGCAGGTGGATCTGTCTGAGTTCCAGACCAACCTGGTCTTCAGAGTGAGTTCCAGGACAGCCAGGACTACACAGAGAAGCCCTATCTCGAAACACCCACACCCACACCAAACAAACAAACAAACAACAACAAAAGAACTGTTAAAGGACCAGTGAGATGCTCGGTGGTTAAAGGTACTTACTGCTGCACAGCTAGCCCATGAACCTGAGTTTAATCTTTGGAACTCAAGTAAAAGTAGGAGAGAAGTATGAGGATACAAGTATGGTATATTAGTATCATAGCTAAGTATGATATTAGCTATAGATTCCTCATGTAGATAGAGCCAGAGATTTTCATTAGGTTGAGGAAGTTCCTTTCTTGTTCCATTTTGTTGAGAGATTTTTAAAAGTATTTACTTCTTTTGTTAGGTGTGCTTGAGTAAATGTACGTGTACCACACACATGCATGCAGGAGCCTGTGGAGGACCCCCCCCCCCCCAGGGAAGGGAGTTAAAAGACAGTTGTTAGCTGCCACATGGGTGCAGGGAACTGAACCTTGGTCCTCTGCAAGGACAAGTGTTCTTAACTACTGAACCATCTCTCCAGCCCCTGTTGAGAGATTTTTTTTTAAAAACATGAACACTAAATTTTGTCCAAACTTTTTTTTACATCTATTTTAGATGATAATGTGAGGTTCGTTTTTATTCTGTTGAAGTAAATCAACCTTGAATGACAGAGTTCTCTTCACCTCACCTGGTTTTAGATCCTATTCTACTTAGTTTTTAAGGACTGGAGGTTGAGACAAGCTATCACTATGTAGTCTTGGCTGCCCTGGAGCTCACTAGACCAGGCTTTGAATTCATAGAGATCCTCTTGCCTCTGCCTCTAGGGATCTGGGATTACAAGCATGTGCCACCGTGTCTGGCACCTATTAGACTTACTTTTTAATTATTTTTTATTTATTTTTATTTGTATATGTGTGTGTGTGTGTGTGTGTGTGACTGCTTCTCTGTATGTGTACCAAGTGCATGCCTGGTACCCAAGGAAGCCAGAGGAGCTTGTTGGATTCCCTGGGACTGGAGTTACAGATGGTCGTGAGCCACCATGTGGGGCTTGGAACTGAGCCTGGGTTTTCAGTAAGAGTACCCAGTACCCAGTACCCAGCACCCTTAACCATTGCACTGTCTCTCCAGCCCCAGGTGCAGTTTTTTACTGCTTTGTGAAGTTGTTTGTACATCTACTTTATTTAAAAAAAAAATCCAGGGCTGTAGCCATATCTCGATGTCTTGATCAGAAAATACTGACCTGACAGGATGAATTGGACAGTGCTGTTTTAACATATTTTTAAAAATATGAAAGTAGGTGCTGGAGAGATGGCTCAGAGGTTAGGAGCACTGGCTGCTCTTCCAGAGGTCCTGAGTTCAATTCCCAGCAACCACATGGTGGCTCACAACCATCTAGTGGGATCTGATACCCTCTTCTAGCATAAAGGTGTACATACAGATAGAGCTTGTATACATAAAATAAATAAATAAATCTAAAAAAAATTAAAAAAATATGAAAGTACTCATCATTTCTTCTTTAAATATTTGATAGAATCTATCAGTAAAAACCACCTAGGTGTCTGCTTTTCATTGTGAGAATATTTTAGATTATTATTTCAGTTGCTTGGCTTGGGTCATTCAGAGTTTTACATTTTTTCTTGAGATAGTTTTGGTCACTTTGGTCTTTGTAGGGAATTGTTCCATTACATCTTAGTAGTCTAGTGAGTTGACACAGAAGCATTCACATTACTTTCCTATGAGTCTCAGTTTTGTGGGCCTGGTTATAATGTTTCCACTTTCATTCTTAATTTTAATAACTTATACTTTCTTTCTTTTCCTGATTAAGCTACTAAAATTTTTTTCAGAGTTTTCTTTGGGGGAGTCTTCACCAACATTATCTATTTCTGTTCTGTTTCCTATTTCATTGTTTCTTCTTGAATCTTTATTATGTCACCCTTTCTCTGGTGCTTATTTTAATCTACTTACAATATATAGTTAGTTATTACAGTATTGAATAGGGTGGTCTCATTCTAGGCAAACCTTCTACCTCCAATGTATAATCCCTAGCCTTCTTTTATTTTACCTTTTATTTTGAGACAGGGTCACTACGTTACCTAAGCAGGCCTTAAACCTGTGATCCTTCTGCTTCAGTCTTCCCACAAGAGCATTCTAACCTCCACACAACACAATAAATAACTGTATGAAGTTCTAAAAAGAAATTGATTTTTCAAATGAAGAACCACTTATCTGTTTAATGCATTCCTTTGACTTCAGAGCTGAGTCTTGATGATATGTTGTGTTTTAACATTGCCTTTTGACTAGAGGAATGGATGGAAAACTAACCTCAGTACTGGGGATCCTGCTTCTGCATTGGTGTGGTGTGTGTGTGTGTGTGTGTGTGGTGTGTGTATGTGTATGTTTGTGTGTGGTTGTGTGTGTGTATGTGTGTGTGTGTGTGTGTGTGGTGTGTCTGTGCATGTGGTGTGTGTGTGGTGTATGGTGTGTGTATGTGTGTGTGTGTGTGTGTGTGTGTGTGTGTGTGTAAGGGAGGGCACAAGTACACACATGTGTGTGTGAGTTGAGGCCAGAGGTCAGTCTCCAGTGTTGCTCTCAGGTGCTCTCCACCTTATTTTTTGAGACAGTGTCTCGTTGGCCTGGAATTTGCCAAGTAGTTAGGCTGACTGGCCAGTGAGCCTTAGGGATCCTCTGTCTCTACCTCCCCAGAACTGGAATTAGAAATGCACGCCATTGCAGTTAGCTTTTTAACATGGGTTTGGGGAGTAAATGCAGGTCCTCATCCTGGCATGGCAAGTGCTTTATTAACCGAGCCAGCCCCCAGGGGCCTGCATTGCTCCTTTGTAATAGCTCTTCAGCTATTACAACCCACAGTCAGGATGTGACCACAGGAGTGGGAATCTTGATCCCACATCGGTCAATAAACATTTATTGGCTGTCAAGTGTGGTTGCAGTGCTGAGGATCCAAAAGTAACTAAGACCACTCTTCAGTAGGAAAGACAGCAGAGGAGCCGGCAATGCAGGGTAGCCTGGAGCACGTGAGGGTGGGTGACTCCGAGTTTGAGGCAAAGGTAGCAAGAACAGGCCCACATTGCACCATTTTTCTGTAATGCTTGACAGTCAGGGCACTTTCAGAAAGTAACATGCTCATTAAACATTTCCATACCTATCCATTTCAGGAAACCAGAACAGTTTCCCCAAGTCAAGAGACGATTACAAACATAAATTTAAGTCACTACATTTTAATTTGTTTAATAATAATTTCATTTCTATCTGGCCTGCAATGATTTTTATAATGCCAAGCTGTGATTCAATAACAGAACATGAACATCAGAGTCGTTCTAGGCAATGTGGCATGGTATTATGGTCTCCATAGTGGGGAGTCCACAAGTTGGAAAGGTATAGAGAGACTAGTACCTCTTCTTTTTCTCTTTTAAATTGAATTTTGTCTTTAAATTTTCCATAATAATTTATCAACTGAGACTGTATAGTTGTGTATACAGAGAATTTATTAGTAAACAAGTATGTGTGAATTAATATTTTTTGATTAAGTGTACTGTCACAGAAGTTGGAGACCAGTGGCATAGTAGAAATAATACTGACCTAAAAATCGAGAAGGCTTAGGTACAAATCCCAGTTCAAACACCAGCTTGCTGTACGAACATGTAAGACTGGCTCTAAGCTTTCATTTCTACGCATATGAGAAGAACCTGTTAAAGAAGTGTCATTGAGATACTGCATAGCTCTAGAATTCTATACATACTTTTCATCTTGCTTCTCCTGTTAAGTATTATTCTGTCATGGTCCAAGTGTGAGAGTATACTTTTTATTTGTTTGCTGAGAGAGAGTCTCAATCTGTAGCCTTTCCATCCTAGAGCTATATAATATGTAGACCAAGCTGACCTCAAACCTGTGGTAATCCACCTGCCTCTGCTTCCCATCTGCTGGGATTACAGATGTGTGTCAACATATCTGGTGTGAAGGCTACAACTGTTAAGATTACAGGTGTGGGGCTGGAGAGATGGCTCAGAGGTTAAGAGCACCGACTGGTCTTCCAGAGGTCCTGAGTTCAATTCCCAGCAACCACATGGTGGCTTACAACCACTTGTAATGGGATCTGGTGCCCTCTTCTGGCCTGCAGGGACACATGCAAGCATAATACTGTATACATAATAATAAATAAATAAACCTTTAAAAAAAATAGCACTCTTAAAAAAAAAAGTTTTTAAAAAAAAAAGATTACAGGTGTGTGCCAGCACACTGGTGTGAAGGCTACAACTATTAGGATTTCAGTGTGTGCCACACACCTGGTGTGAAGGCTACAACTGCTAGGATTACAGGTGTGAGCCAGCACACCTGGTGTGGAGGCTACACTCTTAGCTGTTCAGTATTTTAACTAGATGCATATGTCAGCTTATATCTGGATTCCTAGAATATTTCCAGAGAGTGATTTCTGGCCTTTGACTCCATTCCTTCTCCATGGTACCACTGGCCATAGATGTGATTATATATATATATATATATATATATATATATATATATATATCAGGATATTTGTTTAAAATCTACTAAATGTAGGCCTATTAGCAGAGCATATGACATAATAAGCCAGTACAAAAAGATGAACCTAGACATAGCCACAGACAGATGCACGGCCTCATGTTTAATATGACTTACTTGATCAGTTAAAATTCAAGGACAGGGAATTTCATAATCTAAGTTAGTACATAAGGAACAGCCAACACAATTTTAATAGATAAAATACTTACACAGTACTATACATGTTGGCTTTACTATCTACTCAGAAACTGAGAGATTAGAGAAGGATTACTACCAAAAGTTAGATACAACTAAAATCGCAAGAAATTAATAAACTCGTTATTCAGGTTTTTAGAGTCAAAGGAATTTAAAGTCTACATATTTTACTGAACTCTTCTAAGATTTGATAGTATAAAACATTAGACGTTGGTTTCATGGATCACAACAAAATAGACTGCTATTCTATTCAAACTGATTATTACATGGTTCTTCAAAACATTGTGTTCCTAATTTAATTTTGTTTTCTAGCTTCAGTAAATATTTTGGAAGCTGGACATAGTTGCACACACATGTAGTAGTAGCAGTTGAGAGGAAGAAATAGGAGGGCCACTATGATCCCGGGACAACCCAAGCTATACAGCAGGACCCAACTCAGTCAGTCAGTCAGTAAATAACTTGACATTACTAAATCAATTCAGATTAGAGTAATTTGACATCTACTTCACACACTCTGTAAGGAACAATAACTTAGCTAGTTGTGGTGGCACATGCCTTTATTTCAGTATTTGGGAGGCAGAGGCAGGAGGATCTCTGTGAGTTCAAGGCTAGCCTGGTCTACATAGTGAGTTCCAGGACAGGCAGGGTTACATAATAAGACCTTGTCTCAGATTGAAAAAAAGAAACAATAACTTGAATAAGCTTTAGAAAGCATAAAAATGTAGCAATTTTGTATTTCCTATATAATATTGTATATATATAATATATAGCAGCATGGTACTTTTTATAAAGTATTTGTTCAAGATAAAATATTAAATGGGAGCCAGTGCTAGTGCCACAAATCTTTAGCATCTAATTTAACTATTAAAACTCAGCTGCTATGATTTACCTGTGAGGATGAGATAATCTCATTTGGGATATGTAATAAGTTCATTATTTAAAATATTTGTCTTACAGGAAAAAAGGAGCAGACAAAAATAATGGAGTATCATAACTTCTATTGCAATCAGACATTGAAAAATGAGTTTGCAAAACTTTGATTGTAGAAACAAAAATGTAGAGTAAAAATAGAAGAATAAAAAGAAAATTTCACTGTTCTCAAAATAAGAAAGGCAGCAATTCCCTTGATCTCATGGTTTATTTTGTATAGTAATGGAGTATAGAGGTGGAGGTAAATACCACTTTAAACTTAGACTAGTGTAAGCACAGGCTGTACTCTGTGACCTGGGGTATAAAAATGCAGTCCTTTTGCTGGAACAGTCAGCCAGGAACAAATTTCACTCTGGCTTCCAGTAGGTAAGCAATCCACAAGCTCAACTTCAAGGTTCTAACCTTCAGCTTCAATACAGTTCCATAGAAACGAGCTAGCTGTCGTCCTGGGTAGCAGAGTGTGCCTCTTCCATGTGACCACACCAGAGGATCAATGATAGCAGCTAAGCCTTCACATGCAGCACAGTTTTAATAGACAAGATACACACACACCCATTCATGTGTGTGTGCTTAAAGTCTGCTCAGACTCTGGGCCTCTGTGCACCCTGGAAACCTTTGTTTTGTACAGTACTACTTACTTTCTTGCATTATCCATTTTATACTGTGTGTATGTTTGGCCCATGGCTTTGCTTTTGATATAGGTAATTCTCTTTGCTTTTCTAAATGTTAAAAAAGGTTATTCTGTGTGTGTGTGTGTGTGTGTGTGTGTGTGTGTGTGTGTGTGTGTGCGCGCGCGCGCTTGCATAAATCTATGTGCACCACATTCATGCAGATGCCCTCAGAGGGCCGAGGGCATTGGATTTCCTGAACTAGAGTTACAGATGGTGGTGAGCCACCATCTGGGTGTTGGGAACTGAACCCCAGTCTTTTTCAAGAGCAGTAAGTGTTCTTAATGCCCAGCCATTAAGTGTCTCCAAGTGTTTTTTAAACATTAGGCAATGATCAAGGCTTGAATAATTTTAACTGCATAGCTTGATATTTCCCAATAGATATAACTCACAGGCTTCACCTTTTTAAGATTTCTCTAGACTAGAGCTTTAATAATATTATTTTATTTTTGAGTAGTTCAAGTCTACAGGGAAAAATTAAGTACAGAGAGTTCCCACACAGTCTCCTATTGTTGACATCCTTCATCACCATAGAGACCAGGGAATTTGCAGTCTTCAATCTACACATTGGTTCCTGGGAGTCTATGTACTTGAGTTCATGAAATTGTGTGAAAACTACATTTTATTTAACTCCACAACTACATAGGTTAAGGCTATTTTTGTTTTGTTATTTTATTTATTTATTTTATGGTTCCTACTGTTTTCCAACTCCCCAGTAGAGTTTTTCATTCATTCCAACACGAACTACCTCCTTGTACACATTTGCCTCAGTGTGCATAGTCAAATAGAACTGGCCCCAGTGTTCTTTATCATACTGTATCACTCAACTCCAAATGTCCATGTAATGAAAACTTGTTTGATGAGTTCAGTGTTTCCTTGATTGCTGGAATCTGCTTGCAGTAAATATGGAAAGGTCTCACAGTAAGAACCTAGGGTTCTGCATCAGAGTAGCCCTGGATCCCTGTATGGAGAATTGCCCATTTCCCATTATAGTCTAAGAGGGCTTGAATACAAAATGTATCAAAACCATTTATATGCTTGCCTACAAGCCTTGGGTTTGATTCCCAACACTTCAAAAAGAAAGAAAGAAACACATTTATATAGATTGACTAAATTTCAAACACTATCTTAACTACAAAGGCTATTTGAAAATATCAACATCTTCCTCTTTTCCCTTGAAGTTTTAGAGGGAAAAAGCCATGAAATCACTATTTTTTCTTAGTGTCTGTCTGGAGTACATTTACATATCTGCAATCTTTCTAATTCCAATTGATTTCTAAAGGGAAAAGATAATAATATTAGAGACCTAAGGTTCTAGGGAAATTCCCCTAAGTGGCACCCCCTCACCCTCTACTTTGTCAACCCTTGGAATATCTTAAATGCACTCTGTGTTCTGTCTAATGTTAGGGGTCTTCTTTCAGACGTACAGATTCCAGTCTGCTATTAGAAGATTATTCATCCAAGTTGAGCCCCCAAATAAAGAGAGCCAAGCGGAGCCTTCTGTCTGGAGAGGAGACAGAAAACCTGCCAGGAAACTACATGGTACCTATTTACTCTGGACGGTGAGTGTACTTTCTCTCCCAGTGTGTAATTATTATAAGTGAGGAGTCAATAGTAGCTACCATTTATTGAGGACTCACTATATATCCATTTTAAAAGGACCTAGAACGGTTAAAAGCCACACTGAGAAAGATAGGCTCATTGAAATCAAAGTATTTCATTTTTAGACATTTTTGTCATACATAGGATGCGTGACAAAAGAGAATGATTAGGGCATAATGCTGTATATGGTCAGTTGACATGGGAAGTAGAGCTTTAGAAGTGAGTGATTAAATACTATTCATAGTCAATATTTGTCCAGTGAAAAGGAAGATTCAAAACTATAAAGTGTAAAGTGAACAGGGTAGGTGAAGATGTGGAAGGGCAAAGGTGGGAGGGTAGGAAAGGGCACTGGAGGTATAAATATGATCAAATGTATTATGTATGATCAATGTATAGAATATCAGTAAGAAAGCCTGGTACTTTGCAAAATTAGTATATGCTGATAATAATTTTTAAAATTATGTATGTTAAAAACCCAGACTATAAAATGTTGGGGGACTGAAGAAACCCACTCTGCACCAGAGTCTTATGTGACATTAGGACATGTTACATGTCTGGGCAGTTCTGGCTGTGCACTACAGCAGAGTTCACACAGTCACATATCAGGTCACAGACATTTGATCTCTATTTCATTGTACATTGTTGTCTTTTCTGGAAAAAAATCATAACTTCATCTTTTATTGTAAATGAAATCATATTTAAACACACTAAGTTGGCCAATGAAACTCCTTGGGCTGTTAACTTCTTTAAGTCTTGTTAACCATATATCTAAAATAGGAGAGATAGTGTCTACCTTGTGGGGTTTTATTTGGATGGAATGAAATATCATATGTGAAAGGCACTAGAACCATAATAGGAATCGTTGCTCTTGTCATTCTTAGTGTTAAAGGGGGTACTTTCTTTTATAATAAAGACTTAGACTCTGATTTATCAGGATATTTTAAAAGATCATTTTTTGTTTTATGTGTATGAATATTTTTCTTGCATGTATGTAAGTGTACCGCCTTCGTGCATTGCTCATGGAGGTCAGAAGAGGGCATCAGATCTCTAGGGACTGGAGCTCCAGAAGGTTGTGAGCCGCCATGTGGAAGCTGGGAACTGAACCGGGGTCCTCTGCAAGTGCCCGGCTGAGCCACCTCTCCAGCCCCACGCCAGGGTTTTCTAATGGCAGATTTCCTAAGGGCATGGCCTGGGCCTGAGCTCAGTGAAACTCAGCAAGCTTGTCATTCCCACGCTGTTCCTGCCTTCTGCCCCTTTGTTTCAGCCAAGTGCACATCAGTGAGATCAGAGACACAGAGGAGGATAGAATCAAAGAAGCTGCTGCGTACATAGCTCAGAGGACTCTCCTGGCGAGCGAGGAAGCAATCGCAGCCTCCAAGCAGGCCACAGCCTCCAAGCAGACCAAAGTATCCAAACAGGCCACATCCTCCCTTCAGCGAGAAGAAACATTTGAAAAGAAGTCGAGGAACGTGGCAATTCGAGAAAAAGCAGAGGAGCTGTCGCTGAGGAAAACAGTAAGGAGAGCTAATGTCGTGCTACTTAGAAAAACAGAGCTGTGTTTAAGACGCTGTGTGTGAGCACGTGTGTGTGTGTGTGTGTGTGTGTGTGTGTGTGTGTGTGTGTGTGTGTAGATCCAGACGGGGTTGTTTCAAGGGCTGAACTATGTGGGTTAGAGGGAAACAAAGCTAATGGAAACAAGGAGAAAAGATGTCAAAATGCACAGGTCAAACAAAGACAAACTTTGAAATTTTAAACTTCATGGAAATCCAGATTTGAAAGATATTAAATAAGTTTCTGAAGCCACCTTAGCGAGACATTGTAGGGGTGTTGCTCAATCTTTGGGTTTTAAAAACCAAACTCATTTTTAAAATCAGGAAGGAAATGGTTTACCTGACTGTAAAAATAAGGATCAGAATGTAAAAATTAGGTCTGAGAATGCAGTAAGTTTATACTGCTTGCATAATGCATAGAGCCACAGGTTCAATCCCCACAACCCCATAAAGTGGGACATGATGGCGATGCCAGAGAGACATGGAGTCAGGAAGATCAGAAGTTTGAAGTCATCCTTGACTATAAAGTGAGTTGGGGGCCAGCCTGGGCTACATAAAAATCTACCTCAAACAAAACAAAGGGAAAGCACACTTTTGGCTTCTACGGGTTATCTTAGCACTGGAAGTAACTTTCACTTGGTAGTATTTTGGAAACGCCTGCTTTTTTTCTTGCTTGTTTTTTCAGTTAGAAGAGACCCAGGCATATCATGGAAAGCTAAACGAAGACCATCTACTCCACGCTCCCGAGTTTATCATTAAACCTCGTTCTCACACTGTTTGGGAGAACGAGAATGTGAAATTACATTGCTCCGTGGCAGGCTGGCCGGAACCTCGTCTCACATGGTATGTTTTCCTTGTGCAAGCTGAGAGAATTGATTAGCAAGTTGAGTTTACATCTAGAGGAAACACCCTGAACTAGCAATATGCAAGAGTCAGCAAAGACACTGTAAGTTTGTACGTGTTTTCAGAGGAGTGAAGGTGTTGAGACAGTTTTATGAATGGGAAGAACAAATGGTCTTATACACAGATTGTACATTTTAATAGCTTTATAATCATAAAGGAGGGAGAGATGGCTCTGTTGGTAAGCGCTGGCTGTTCTAACATGAGGATCTGGGTTGGGGTTCCAGCACCCATGTAGGAAGCTGGGTGCCGAAGAGGTGGAGACAGGAGGAACCCTGGAGCTTGCTGATCACCTCGTTTCGACAAATCATGAAACTCCGGGTTCACTGAAAGACCTCGTCTCAAAAGTATGGTGGACAGTGACTGAAGAAGACACCTGGTGTTGACCTAGCCTTCACACACACATGCACACACACATATACACTTGTGCACATTTGCACATGTGCACATGCACACACGAATATGTACTTATACACAAACAATTTAAAACTCAGAGTGCTTTGCCTCTACCCCTCCTGTCTCAAAATCAAAAACAAAAGCAACAATAGCAAAATGCCAAAAATGACTGTGAATTACTATGGCAAATAATTTAGAATAAACAAAGATGAGAAATGTCACAAAACAGTTCTAATATTTCAACAAAAGTGAATTTTTTAAAAAGATTTATTTCTTATGTATACGGTGTTCTGCCTGCATGCCAGAAGAGGGCGCCAGATCTCACTACAGATGATTGTGAGCCATCATGTGGTTGCTGGGAATTGAACTCAGGACCTTCTGGAAGAACAGCCAGTGCTCTTAACCGCTGAGCCATCTTTCCAGCCCCAAAAATGAATTTTTTAAAAATTTAACTTACAAATTTTGAAATATAAAAGTAAATTAAAAATTAATTGCTATTGCCCCCACACTTCCTTATGACTATAAACCTTATGACTATAAAGTTGCACCATTCAACCTTTGAAGGAATGTTTTCTCTTTAAAAATCAACAAACAAACAACCACTGAGCCTTCAAAATGGCTCAGCATGTAAAGGCACTAGCCACCAAGCCTGATGACCTAATTCAAGACCCAGGACCCAGTGATGGAAGGAGAGACCCAGTTCTTACAACATGCCCATACATATATTCATTCATATATTCTCTCTCTCTCTCTCTCTCTTTCTCTCTCTCTCTCTCTCTCTCTCTCTCTCACACACACACACACACACACACACACACACACACACACGCACGATAGATAGATAGATAGATAGATAGATAGATAGATAAATGTAATTAAAAATTATAGCTGGATATGATATAGCACACACACCTTTAATCCCAGCACTCAGGAGGAAGAGGCAGGAGGATCTTAATGAGTTTGAGCCAACCTGGTATATATAGTGAGCTCCAAGATTCTCAAAAAAGAGATTGCAGGTTCAAGACCAGCCTGAGCTACATAATGAAACCCTGTCCAAAAACCAGACCAAAAGATACACCAACAAAACTACAAATAAACAACAACAACAAAAGTCTAATTACTGGTC